>BMAW01037320.1:0-123598 GCA_019974015.1 Nephila pilipes
TAAATACTTGTTAATGTTGGAGCTTTATTATACGAAAAAATGTTCCGATTTTCTGTCCTATTCATTAACATAATGTGAAGACGGACATAAACTGTTTCCATTACCAAGTTGGAAGAGATGAGAAAATGCAGAAAAGAAAGGGAATGTCAACGAAAAAAATTGTGCGATTGCGAATCATTTTTGTTCTTCAGCACTAATACATGAAAGAAAGAATGAGAAACTAATGCCTCGAGAAAGTGTTTTTTCAAACATTGCCAAGTTTGCTTGACTGGTACTGGTTGCTTATAATTTCAAGAATCAGTGACATGTGTAAAGAAATAAATATGCTGAAATTGCTTTTACAATTATTTGTAAAAAGAGCGCTTCTTTGAGAAAAAATTGTCCTTTGTTTTATTTAATCGAAAAAGCGTTTTTTTTGCGTAATTTAAAATATGAGCATACATTTTCTCCCTTCCTTAGAAAAATCAAATGGTTTTCCGTGAAAACTGTTTCGCACTTTTACTGCCACTGTCATATTTTTTTCGCTTTCAAAAATAATTTAGCATTGCGAAAAGAATTAAAGAAATTAAATATCTTGAATAGTTCTTGAATAAGAAATTTCTTTTTAGTTATTTATTATAGTCCGTAGTTTTCCGATGTCAAAAATATAATTTTTTTTCCTGTGGATTAACGAGACTTAATTAAAACACATTTAGCGTGAAGAATATTTGATGAGTGTGCTCAGCGTTAAAAGAAACATTTTACTTTTTCATGACACAGCTCTTTTCCAGTGCTGTTAAACTAAGCGTTATAGGATTGGATTCGTTTCTGACAGCCTATTTTAAACAGTATGAACATCAGAAATGTTTGTGAAGTTATTTTAAATTTTAAATGTCTGTCAACTAAATTTTAGTCATATTTAATAAAATTTATTTTTATACTATTCATATTGCTTAGATTAAAAAAAAAAACGTTTTTAATTTCCTAAAAATACCTCAGTAGCCAAATGGTTACAGTCATGAACCTATGGCCGGTACTATTTCAATAGAGTCCGTAGTTTGAGACCTGATGCCACTAAGAGTCCGTCGTGTTGCGAAGCTGATTATATCAAATCTGTTTCCAAATCATGCGTCGTATTGAGGCATCGCGTGTGAAGTATATTAATGATATACAGCATTATGATATCGAAATGTGTATTAGATAAATTTTGAAACATATTTGATGTTAATATAAGTATTTGATTTTTAGTCATCGAATTTACAATACCTTAAGGGTTTTGATAAAAAATTATTAAAATGATGTAAACAAAGACCAAATGGGGGATTTGGGAAGAAGAATATTCACGTTCAAAACTGAGAACAGAGTTAAAACGCAGAACAATCAATGTTAACTGCTTTATTTACGGGAGCATTATATGAGTGCTTTTCTGGCTCTGCTATAATACGATAAAATATGATAAAGATTTTAAAAAAAAATTTAATAATAACAACAATAAGCGCAAGAAACTTGGGTGTTTTTTAGTTATTTAAAATACTTTAAAATTGAAATTTTAAATGTGGAAATGTATTCACTCCCCAACATACTTTTAGTAAAATGTACAAATAAATACTTCACACATTCATTTCCGCTCCAACACAGCAATAACATTTAGCATAAACTCGTACCCCGTGACTAAAAATACGTTATTCATAATATAATGAAAATATTAGTCAATTTTTTGACGTATTTTACACGTATTAAATTTAATTTTTGACAATGAAAATAAAATAAATTACTCACACATCGATTTCTTTTGCTACAGTTAACGCTATGTTCCCCCAAGAATGACAATAAGACAAAGGTCACACTTTGTACTCCGCTTTTATCGCAAAATTTGTACATTACCGAAGACAAATGTTTCTTTCGTGCTAACAAATAATGAATAACAAAAAAAAAATTGAAATATTATTTTGAATAAGATTACTGAAAAACTGAATTCAAATATGAATGTTGAAAACACTGAAGTGCTTTGGATTTTTATTGAGGCGTGAAATTACATTTATTGATAAAATTGACTAAAACTACGCAGACATCAGCACAAGACTTGTTCGCGATGAGAGAAAGGTCACATGACTCGTGATTATGAATGAGAGTAGTAGCAGTGTAGATATTGGCAAGGAGTTTGTTTTGATTGATTGTTCAATTAACGTCGCACTCAAAAGCAACATGAGGGTTGTTGGCGACTGACCTCGTCATTTTGAACCTTGGTCAATTGATAAGGATGACATCTGAACTGGCATTCCACACCATCCCAACGAGAAGACATTAAGACTCTACAGTTTTAACGTGCATCTAAGGGTCTTTCGTGGGTAAGGGTCATCTACTCTAAGGGTCTTTAGTGGAATCAGGACTTATACCCACGGAGACAATGTTGGTAGAGAGCTCTCACTCACTTTTCTATCTTGACCTCTGAAGTTAATCTTTGATCTTTTTGCTGTACCTTTGCATGATCTAGATAAAATGAGTGGGTATCATGGTCCTACATTTGTTTTCAAATATTCTGTAGGCACCATAGTTTAAATACAATATATATTATTCATAAATTAATTAATCATTTTATACATCAGTGTCTATCATAATATTGATGCAGATAATAGTTATAACCAGTTTTCCTTTTACATAGACGGTGTTCTCCAGGTAAAAAGGGATTTTAAAAATCGGATAAGTTTTTAGCATATTTAGTATTGACCTTCGGGCGAATGCGTAAGTGACACTGTTTTTAAAAATCAATTAGTATGTAACTGTAAGTGAAATTCGTATGAAACCCTATTCAAAATGTATGTATGCAAATGAAAGTGAAAAATAATTCCACCGTATGAATCAATTCTACTTGTCTTCTTATTCTATTTATCATCATATAGGCCAAAGATTTTTTTCTAAAGGTTTATTTTTTCTGCCCATTTCAATTTTTATCAAATAATTTTTCAAATTTTTTATACTTCTTTACGTCTGAAATAACAAACACTATCACAATATTTCTCGAAAAAAATTCTTCGAAAGTGGAAACTCTTCAATTTCTTTTCAAATGTAAATTTTAACCCCTGGAGATACAATACAATGCAAATTATTTTTCATTTCATATGGATAAGCATCCTTCCTCTATTCCCTTATCACATTACAACTAACCTTGATTCCGTGTATTGTAAAATGAAGAGATTTTCTGTTAAACGGGTAATTCGATTATCATGGTGACTATCATTAAATGCATACTTGGACCTAAAATTATTACACTCTTTAAATGAGGTAAAGAAGATTAAAAATTAACTATTTCTTAACTTCTATTCATTTAGTGAAGGAAACAGAACCATATTGATAAATTCTTTCAAGCGAGACTATCTTTTTTTTTCTCCCTCCTTCCTATTTTGTACTTTTTTTTACCTTTTGTTGAATCTTGAGCCCCGAATCGGAAACGAAGCCATCATGCTGAAACAAGTCAATCCTTCATTTGACTGATAGGTAACGCGGACGAGCGGAACCATCATTAATCCGAGAAAAATACGATTTTGGCTCTGGCCTTTGAACAAAGCTGTATTTTTAGACTCATTGAGTCATATATCTCCGCTATAAAAATATACATTTACACATCCACGAAAAACTACGCTGAATACAGGAAGTAAGGAATAAAAATAATTTTCAAAGAGATGAATAGTTGATAATATTATGGTCTCATTTTTCTAATGTTCCAGAATGACAGATATGCTCTGAAAACATGAAATGTGTTATAAGAGATTCATGAGCACAAATATTTTTTTTAATTCATGTATAACCCTCAGTGTAATGGGGCTGCTGTACATTAAATTTATAAAGGCTCTCAGGTCTTCCGTGGAGTAGTGAGGAATTTCGGAAAAGGAAGGTACCAGCTTAAGTGTCGTCCTCGTTACTTGATCTAAGTTCAAAATGACGAGGTCCATCGGCAATAGCATTCGTGTTGTTTCTGAATATGACATTAATAAACAATAAGTTGACCAGTTCAACAATATAAAGGTACGACTGAATTGACTATAGTGCAGAGGACTTTTTCTAATCAAATTTTTAACTAACTAAATTAGACCACTAATGGAGCTCTGAAGAATTCTTTACACTCCTCAATATTATAACAGGATTTCACATATTTCTCACATCCATTAGGAATTTCTGGATCCTTTCTCTTAGCAAGAGAGCTCTAAGGTATCAAACTAATGAATATTAAGGATAACACGAATCTGATATTTACACTTTTGACCGAGGATAAAATTTTCGAGGTTCGTTACCAATATCCCTCGTGTTGCTTCTCAATGCGATGTTAATAAAACAAACAAATAAGAAATCACAGGGAATTCTTCATCCGATGAACAAGCTTCTTTTGGTCTCCACGGTAGCATACATTTTTTTTCTATGCATTTATGTGAAAGTGAAGCAACGTTATTTTCTAATGCTATTGCAAAATATAGAAGCAAAGTTTGAAAATTAATCCTTTTCGAACGGATAAAACTGAAAACCTTTCGAAACAATATAAAATGCCTAGCAAGGAAAATAGTTTTGTTATCTATTTGCAATGCAATTTGCCTTTTTTTGTCCCTGAAAATTTGATAAGGAGAGTAACCATTTTTCAGAGATCATAGGATCTATACGAGTATGATTTTTTATGTTTGAAGCATAGTATGTGGAACAATTACTCATAGGATAAATTTTCTCTAATCGTTTTCTCTATTCGTGTAATAAATACATCAAATAATAAAAAATCTTATTACAAACAAAATTATTTCACAATAAGTATTTCTTTTAATTTACTAACAGCTGAGTAAATGAAAATTCATTAATATTTTCCAAAATTTATTTATCTTTAATTCAACATTCTACCTATTTTTCTTTATCACTGTTTCAATCAGTAAAAAAGTTTTTCTTATAAATGACAATTCATTAAACTGACAGTAACGCCTTAGTGAATGCCTTCCTGTCATTCGTGACTTTGTGCATAAGAGGGACTGAGAATAAGCTCTAGAAATATTCAGAGTGCTGAACCTTTTATCTCCTAACAATAGATCATCATTTGAAGAGGACTCTTTGCATTCCATTTGTGCTTTTATATTTGTTTGAATCTACCCAATTGGAGAAAAAGAAAACTTCTTATGTTTTTACCGAATCACTTCCTCAGTGGCAACCCTAACTGAACAAAAGAAGGAAAAATTTTCAGCTCGCATTTAAAATTAGCACTTTTATCAAATTTTTTTTTTCTCTCTCTTTCAGTTTATATATTCAAAAACAGCTCGCGAATATCGATTCTTTCGAACAATTCTGCTACAAAATACTTTCATTTAAACGATATTTTCTCCTCTTTTTTTTTTTTGCTGTTGTTTCTGAGAGCAAACAGAAAGTTTAATAACTCTTCCTGCGTGAAATTTCTTTCTACGCGTGCACTTTTCTTTGGAGTTGTTAAAAGTTTTGAGGAATCATTTCGACAAAGTTGCTTTGTTCTCAATGCAACAAAGTTTCGAACGGATGTTTTAAAAGTAATTTTCCTCATCTGTAGTACCATGTCTTTTGTTCTACCGCTTAAAATTAAGCACGAGAAGTATTTGAAATTATTTTTTGATCCGAGATTTCACGAAACTACTTGGAAAGCATTGCGAGGGGGGAAAATGGTTTGATTGTTATCCAAGATATTTTCATACGTATGTATCAAAATATTACGGTACCATTTATTTCCTATCTGTTTTTTTACGGAGGAGGAAATATTTGCATCTGAATTTATTCTTACTCAGGAATCAAAGCTTGCAAAAGTTTTATTTCAATCACAATAACAAGAACAAATATTAACGGATAAAAATAGATTTCTTTTACAAATTACCGTCTTTGCATTAGAATAATGTACTTTATCTTGGGAATACACTTAAAAAAATTGTAGTACTTAAAATAATTTAAAATGTCAAAAATGCTTATGATATTGTTAAGTGTGTAAAATTAACCTCCATATATAGTTATTATATTGAAGATCTAATTAATTAAATAGATAATGATGATCTTAAAAACTTTTTTCTAATTTTTAAAAAGTTTATATTAATAGATTTATTTCATATGAAAAAGAATATAAATACTTTGTTAACTTAGTACTAAAGGAAAATTTTATTATTTTTGATCATAAACTATATAAATAAAAGACATACCGCAAGGGGATACAGATAGTAATAGTCTAGCTTATAACATTTACAATTCTGTGAACAAAATTATATAAATCGTAATAACTTGTTTAGATTGATGACATTATAATTTTTCAAAATAATTTTAATCCAGATGTTAAACTTAATGAATCTCTTATTCATCATATTTAAATATAATGTAAACTAATAATAACATAATGTAGCTGAATACTTATATATTAAATTAAATATTGTAGAAAATCAAAATTTACTCCAATATTTGTGACAAAAGAAATAATTATAATTTTTAGTGAATGTCGTTTTTGAATAGTAATATTCGTATTTCAGTCTTTAGAAATATTTTATATAATTACATTCTACGTAATAAAAATAGTTACAAGTTCACTAGTTACTTATATTAATTAATTATATTTCAAAAAATTTATCTTCCAGTTAAATTTCCTGCAAATTTTCTAAAACTCAATTTAATATGTAAAAATTATGAAATAGAATAAATTATTTATGCTAGTAATTTTTTAAATATTTCTTAAGATATTTAGTTTTGCTTCAGTTAAATTATCTTTAAATAGTATTTTGATTCTAACTTTTAAAAGTAAATGACGTAACTTGTTCTTAATTTTCGTCAATTGAGCAGAAAAGTAACTTTATTCTGCCATCTTGTTAGCAATTGATAGTTATTTCTTCTGTATTACATGTTTTAGTAAGATTTCAATTCTTTTCTACATACCGTTTATTATATTTCTTTTTCTGTGTTTGAAATTGATAAGTTACGTCTATGAGTGATTATCTCTGAGAAATCTGTTTTATTCTGTTATGGAATTCTTAAAATTTCTCTTCTTTGTGTTATGTTTGGTATTACTGTTCATCTCTTTTCAACAACTTACTTTTTTTAATTATAAAGTAATAGCAGGGTAGGATAGTTTGGATACTATAATTACACACATAGTCATGCATCATAATTCTCAACCTGTCATGGCATTTGCATTATTTTATTTCCATAATTTTCATTTTTCTTTATGATCCTTTTTATCTGATTTTCATTTATTTTTTCTTATATTTTTAGTTATCAGGTTTTCAATTTTATTTTTTCTGTTTTTAATACTATTTCTATCTTGATAAAATTAACTTTACTTAATAGTTTTTAATAGTTTATAATCTTTTTTGTTTAAATATATATTGATATTACTTTTTACTAGATGTGTGTATGTGAAAGAGAGAGAGATTGAATAGGAATTAAAACTATCTAATATTTTTATAGGACATTTCTTTGTCAAGTTCCTGGATTTAATGCTGGTTATTATTTGAAAAAGTGTCATCCCATTTCGCAATGTCCCTCTTACTCACATATACTCATTCATATAAAACTTTTGGCATTGCATAATGAATTCAGAAATTCAAGAGCCTTCAATATAATTTTTTAAAGTTAGCTTAAAATGTTGTATGGTGTTATGTACAATCCCCATTCTCTTCATAAGGATATGATGTTGTCCTTTTTGAAATTTAAGAAGCATATGAGAGTCTTTTTCTGCAAATAAGGAAAATAATTCCCACATTCCACTTCATTAGCCTATAATATCCTATACATCTGCATTATATCTGTTTAAGATTAAAAATTGTGTTACCTAGAACCATTTTTTATATGAGAGTTAATTTATAAAAATCCATTTAAAATATTATGTAATGAAATCACATCCCAAATTTTGTGACTCTTTTACGGTGATTCATTAAAAAAATCATTAAGTTACTTAATTGGAAATTTGAAAATATTTCAATAGTTTTTTTTTTTCCTTTTTTTACTCTTGGAATATTTTCAATGCATTTTCTTTGTACTCTTTCTTTATGGCTCTTTTTCCCAAAACAAGAATATTTAATTCCTAATAAATATTAACTAAAATCAACCTTCTAATTTTTTTAAATTTCTTTAATGCCGTGAAGTTTACTAGTCGTCATATTCTTACACAAAATGGTGCTTTTGTGCCAACTACTTATTCTGCAGACATCTCTTACTTAAAAGAACTGCATTTTAAAACAAAGATATTTTAATTTCAAGCAACGAAACAAAAGTTTCAGACTGATGTGTATGTGTTCGAGAGAAATCGTAAAAATATCCAAGATTTTAATCACATGGCTTTTCAATATTGCCAACTACTTTGCCATGGCAAAAATTAAATTTTAAAAATGCTGAATAAATTATAGGATTAGTAGAATGCTTTGCAATTAGTTCTGGACATCATATTGCGTCCTGAACTAATCCCTAATGATTTCATTTTATCTTTCATAAGAAGAAACTTTTTAGCAAAAAAACAACAACCTATAATTTCTTTTTTTTTTAGTAAAAACATTCTACATCTGGTTGATTTTATGTATAAAATGTATAATTTCTAGTACGGCATTTATCAATTTTTAAAAATGTTAAATACATTGATATATAATAAAACGTACAAAAAAAGCTTACAGAAAGTATGAAAAAATTCCCCAAAAAAACCATCACCATAACTCTAAAGGAGGTCTTCAACTTTTTTTGAGCTGGTCCACCTAATGCAACTCATTGCTTTGATGGTTGATTAGTTTCCAGTGTATAAAGGTTCCAGGTCTCGTCAATGAAAAAAACGCAGAAGTTAAATTTTGATTTGGCTGCAAAATGACTGCCAAATCAAAATTAACCCATGAATAGTTGTCACATTTGTTTTGGTGGCCTTTAACAGATTGCAGCCAACAACGGGCGCATCAACTTCCCTTAGAAACGCCATCTACCATTAAAAAATGTTCTTCTTGAACCAATCTCATGTGTAAAAATGATATAATAAAAATGAAGTAAAGCGTTTCATCTAATTGAAATAGTGATATCAATTTAGTTTAAAAATTAAAATATAAATAAGTCAAATCTTTAAGTGGAATTTTGTTCGAATTCTTTAATTACCATACTTTATTCGCATGACGAATCCTTCGCATTCATTTATTACGAAACGATATCGTGTCATCTAATTTACGCCTTCGATTATTTCTATAATTGTAGAAGTTATTTCTTATGATTTCTTTCCTAATAGGCGTAATTAAATTAGACGAATCTTTGTGATATTTCCCCTCATAAGACTCACATTCATAAAGCGAAAAGTGAAATTGTTGATTTTCGTTGAACCTTATTATTTCCATGGTGAAATTATTCAATGTCACATTATTTTATTCCGTAATCCATTGCTTCTGGAAAAAAAAATTTTGGCTTCAGAAGGCTGCGAAATTAGTTCTGTTGCCAAATACCTCAAACTAATTTGTCATCCAGCGAGAAACCATTGCCTGAGAAACTTTGGCAATAAAGGGGTCTTTCAGTAGAAATTTATGTAAATTTTCCACTAGAAGACCGTAATTGCCTGGGGTTAGTGTGTATCTGAAGCATGATTCAGAAAAATACATTCTTACGAATCCATGCATTATTTGAGGAGTTGTTATTCCGTCTTTTCCCGCTACTAACTATTTTGCTACGTAGCCTTGTCGTTTATTGATGATGAATAATGAATTTTTTAGAACGAATTAATTATGTAAGCAATATTAAAAATGGTCGTTAGAAGGACTCGTTTGATTCTAAGATTCAATTTGGATTCGTTTTCTATGAACATATCTTTCAATCTTAACGAAATCATATTTTACTTTTTTCACAAACTATAGATATCTATAGCTATAATAAGTGAGATCACAGCAACAACTTTAAAATATGTTTATTGTATCCATTTGTTTCTCCGTTCACGTAAATTTACATAATTATTTTATACTGGGTCATTTTGTTTCATTGTTTTATAATTTTGTTTCTTTATTCGTCTTACGTTATAAATCTTTTTAGATGTTTCTGGGATTGCTAGTTCCTTTGCTTTTTAAATGATTTTTAGAGTTTGTTTTTTCTTGATCTCTGTTCAATTGTATATTTGGTTTTATAACCATTTTTGCAATATATTTTGATGGGGACAGTTTGGCCATTAGTTCTAAAATAAAGATCCATTTAACAGTGTGCAGCTTGTCACTGCATTAATTGTATTATATGTTGGAGCAAAATTATCAGACATTTTTTAAACAATGTTTAATTGAAGGAAAAAAAAAGAAATATAACAATTGAATACTATTTTTAAATTATTACTTCGGAGCGTAATCACTATGTACCGTTTACCATTTTTGTCCGGAATCCACCACAGTTGACACTCATCGTCGTCATTCCACCAATGACAAATCCTATTTCAGATGATTTCCCAATAGTTTTTTTCGCTTCTATCTCACCAAAAACTCTCCATATTTCATTCTTACAGTGCATGTCTCTTGTTATTCCTTGTTGTGAAGTTCCTGAAGAAAAGAATCCTTTTTTTTTTTTTTTTTTTTTTTTTTTGAGGTTTTTGAAGAGAAGCTATGATATATCCGGTGACAAAATTCTTGAGAAACGAGCTTGCTCGTTTCCATGCAACAGCTTTTTGACTATTCGGACGCGTTCTACTTTGTTGTTGTCCGTGAGTTCGTGGGTGACACATCCGGCCAATATCCATACTTTTCCTGGCTTTTTGAGACTACGAATAATGCTTCAATGATTCGCTTTGTAGAGTTTGGCCAGTATTCGAGTTGTCCAACTTTCGTACGTTTCTATAGCTGCCAAAAATGCCTGATCGTCAAAGTCCAATGGTCGACATCTTCCTGGCTTATCTTCCAAGCTATTGTTTCCAGATTCGAAACAGACAAACTATTCTCTATATCGACTTTCGCTGATTATTCCTTCGTCAAAAAGTTCGTTGATATCAGAAATTACTGCGCTACTTTCAATCTTTTCTTGAAGTGGTAAAGCATAATATGACGAATATGAGTTTGAATATTGACACGCATTCTTATAACTTAAAATAGAATGTTTTATTATTAAATTTATAAAAAAAAATATTGCAAATATTTACTAACAAAAAGATGCCAATAAAAATCGCTAATAATTATGCATCCACGCAAAATATTCAATTATTTTCGTTCTCTTCAAATTTTAGATTTTTTTAATTTCTTTATCTCTTCTACTGTTAATTTTAGTATTTTCATAATTTTTTTTTTTCGTTTTTTTTACTTGCTTTTGGAAATTTATCCTGGGCATAATGTTTTGCTTCCATAGTTGTATTTGTATTTTTTTCTTTTAATTTTACTTTTTTTGCCATGTTTTTTTATTATTATTATTTTAGTTAATTGTATATGTTTTTTCTCAATAATACAGCACTAATTTCAACTTTAATAAATTATTTTATAGTTATTGAGATTTATTTTCTAACATGTTTCTGATTGTATCGCTTCCATGCTTATTTATATTTAAATTCAAATTAAACACACGCAATATTTGAACTTAGGTGTAATTTCTTAAATACTCATTTGAATCTTGAATTATTAACATTTTTAATTCTTTTTTTTTCCTTCAATATTATATTTTTAGCAATTTAAAGACTTTCTTACATTATAATTCTTTAGATGTTTTCAATTTTCAATAATTCATTATTGATTTAAACATTATTTCATTTTATGGTATACGTATTTGAAATTTGGTAATAATTGTAATTTCCCTTGTACTTTTTTTATTTAATCTTGTTTTCTTTATTTTAAGGTGGACCAAACGTCCTTGATGCATTTTAAAAATTTATATAAAATCATTTAAATAGTTTAGGATCCAAGGGTTTCCTTTGATGAAAAGCTTTGTTTGAACAAATAAAAAAAATAGTTTCGATAGGTTGAGTCATTAAAAAACTATATTGGAGTTTTATCTACATATATTCCACTGCTTGACCTTATATTGTGTTGGTATACAATTCTAGGAAATTTTGAAACATATGTTAGTTTTGACTCTATAAATAAGAAACTATGACTCCCACTGAAAAAACTATTTGTATGGGTTGGTACTCTGAAACAAAATCCATCATTCAGTGGAATTGAAGCTCCATAATCAGTATAAAAAGCCCTCCATTTCGAAACAATACTTCGGATTAGCATCACAATTTTTTTGAAACTGCAAGCATTTTTGATTATGAAATTAGTGGAAGGCCAATCACATCAGATGGAAATGTTGTACGAATCTGACAAACATTTGCTTCTAGTCCAAGTCTACCAATGAGAAATGCATCGCGGCAAATAGATATTCCAAGCACAACGATATGTCGAGTTCTAAATAAAAGACTAAGTTTTCTAGCATGCAAAATGCAACTACTGCAAACTTTATATGCGGTTGATAAGCTGTATCATATACATTTTTCTGGTGAGATACTAAAACGCGTAGATGTTAAAACCGATTTTTACGATACATGATCTTTAAGCAATTGTCCATGTGTCTGGAAAAATTAACAGACACAATATGAAAGTATGGAGAGGGAGACACGAAACTAGAATCGTGTTGTTGAATTCCGCAATAGTTCAGAAAATGTTGGTGAGGTTAAAAGTATCATTGTCCTTTGTTTTTTACTGAGCTTACATTAACAAAAGAAATGTATCTAGTGTAACGTAGAGTCAAAGATGGTAGCTGTGGTTCACATATAAATGCTGTGTGTATCTGTTTCTACAAAATAAACGTTCAACTTTTTGATGGTGAATTTTGTTTTTACTTTTTTATGATACAATGGCATCTATGGTCGAAATTCTGAACTATTTTTACGTGTGTGTGTGTGTGTGAGAGAGAGAGAGAGAGAGAAAGAGAGAGATATATAACGTATGTTTATTGTAAAAAAACTCTTATGATTTATTAAAGATAAAGTAAGAATTAAAATCTTGATTCAGTTTCGTTAATGCGATAAAGTTCTGTTACTTTGCTTAGCAATGTAAGTTTTATGGCTGAAAGTGTTAGTAGTGTTAAATTATGCTCAGATTCGAAGCCATAGTTTTCCCAATCAAAAGAAAAGCTAAGCAGTATGCTTATCGAAAGTAATTGAAGAGCAAAATATTTTATATGATAAATAGTCGGAGGTGTAGATATCAGGAAATGTAAGAGGCCGCCTCTATGTCTCAAAATCATCTAATGAGAATGTTGGATAATACTTTCATGTTTGAAATTCATGTTGTCTGTGTGTGTCTGAGTTATATTCTTGTTTATTTTCTTGCTGTGTTTCCAGTTCAAACTATTATATTTTATAAAAACCATTAGGTCCGTGTACAATACTCGTATTTAAAAGGATTCTTCACGAGAATCAAAATATGCAATTTCAATTGGTATGCGTCCAGCGTCAATTACTGCCTGCTTGATAGCTGTTTGGATGCTTCTATGTCGCTAATTTTTGTGCTAATAACTCTCAAATTCACTCACTTTTAAGCAAGTTAAAACTTCATGACCTTGAAATACTCTTGTGATATTCTTTCCTATGGGGTTATAGTCTTTGGTAAACACAGGTGAAAAATTCTCAGGATACCCTAGCTATCCTTCTCTGTTTTCGATCTTCTTTCTGTTCAACCATGTTTACCTTTTTTCCGTGTTTCTAACGTCTGTAACATAAAAACAAATGTTTGACACAACATAGCCAGATTTGGCTTTTGCATCATAAACCTCAAATTTTACCTACTCACAATTTTGAGCTAGTAGCCATGTCTTCTTAATTAAATACTTATTGGTGGTAAGAATCATTGAGGTTTACATTTTCATTCATGTAAAAAAGCTTCTGTTTCTTCATGCTCCTGTTTAGCTTCATCAGTCAGTTTGCAGAAAATATATTACGCATAAGTTCTGGCTAAAATGATGGATCTCTAACATCATTACCACTTGTCAAACATTCCTCATTGATTCATCATGTATTAATTTGATATAAGTTACATTAAAGAAATTTTTAGATGTTTCAAAAATATCACACGTTGAATCAGATTCATCCAGTTACCACGTTGAAAAAAAGTAACACGCCACCTTACTATAATAATTAATGAGTATTAGCTAGGTTAGATAAATAACTTTCTTATGTGGTCTAGCAGTTATTCATAGATGTCGCTTGGTCAGATTGTTTCAACGCCACTGCTTGGTTAAAATTCGCTCATTGTTCTCGGTTAATAAATTCTCTCTCTCTCTCTCTCTGAATATATATATATATATATATATATATATATATATATATATACAAATTGGAACTATATCCAAAATACTTATGTTTTCAGTCATTCTTTCCTAGATTAAAATGCCGTTTAATATGTATTGGGTATGACGCTTGTAATGCACACTTTAGAACATTTCAATTAATTTAATCTTATTGATTGCTATAACGTTTTTTCTTGTTTACATTCTTTAAGAAATTCTTACTAACGAAACCGTTAATGTTTTATATTTATAAATGTTACCTATCTGTTTGGATAAATCAGAAGAGATATTTATTATTATGTCTTGAAACGTTAAAAAAGATTCGTGTAAGGTATTACATAAATTAAAAACAAAAACTTCTATCATCCCTATTTTTTATTTTATTCGTGTTTTCTTTTAACTTTAAAGCTTCCTGAAATTCTATCCTCATAAAAAATTTAAAATGTAATTTTTCAATGAAAGTAAATATGCATGGGATAGTGATATAATTTTAAAAGCAATTTGATCACTGCACTATTGGAAATTATGAAACATGGAACATCTTTAATGCCGTTTATTGAACGTCTTTAACAACCCCGATGTCTCGGGAAAAAACGTCCAACGCCGAAACCTTAAATGCAGCTGTGAACCTTATGTAAAATGAGGAATCAGCATTGCATGAACTATGATGTTAAATTCAAGACTTGATCTAACAAGAATTCATATATCATGCAAACCCAAAACACACCTGTACCGGAAGTATTCTGGTAACGTCTCTATTCCTGGTTATCTCAAATGATAATATCAGCGTAGGACCAACAGAAAAGATTGCATTCCATAGTTTACACGAGGATGAGCTAGACGGGAAGATGTGTATCTGTAAGCTGGATGCGTATCCGGGTGGTGATATAATAATGTCTCAGCGATCACAAGCTACTTATAAATCTGAAAGTTTAAATGTAAATAAAAATGTTCTCCTTCAAAGAAAGTTCAATAAATTTATTTTTATGATATTGAAAAAATTTACATTCGTAAAAAATTGTTGAAAATTACATCACATATCTATTATCATCTTCATAAACACTCAAATACGCCTGTAAAGTAAAATTTGTAACAGTATATAATGTTATTTTTCATCTGTGTTTTTCTTTCTTTTCAATATTAGCCTGACTGGTACAATGTATATCATTTTCAAACTTCAAATGTGACAATTTGTTTTTCTTTTCTTGTAAGGTATCCTGGGAACAGTGGGCAATGGTCTTGTACTAGCCATGTTCCTCCGGTTCCGTGGCCTAATCACTCCCACCTCCCTGCTGCTCATCAACCTGGCCGTCTCCGACCTTGGACTCATTCTCTTAGGATTCCCCTTCTCCGCATCATCCAGTTTCGCAGGAAGGTCAGTGGGGTCATTTCATTGTCTCATAAACGTTATGATAGATAATATAACATATATATAATGATCTTTTAACCATAACAAATGAATTTCCACATTTGTATCATGACTGTAGGGTGAATTATATCTTAAGTTCTGGTTAGTTGATGATTTTATTAAGTAAGTGTTATATTTACAAATAGTTCTACAATATTTGTTATAGTTTAATTTATTTTATAATGATAGGAGAGTATTATAAAAATATAGTTAACAATTTATGTGATAATAAAAAAATATTGTTATAGTGAATTTAGTTAGAAGTTAGAGGTAATATGAGTATGGAAATAAAATATATTTCAATGATGAATTGGCTAAAAAATATATAAAAGGCAATATGTACGAGGTCATTGACAAATATAGCATTGAAAATACTTGTAGTTATAATCTAAGTCATAAGTATTACAAAGACTTTTTAAGCAATGAGGAAGGGGTTGGTATATAAGCAAGCTTAAGGGAATTATAAAACGAGGATACTTTAGAATAGTCAATATAATTGTAAGAAAGATTATAATATTTGTCTTCATAGTAACTTTAGGAATAATACAGAATATGGTATACAACGTTTGGAATACAGTAGTAATTTTAAAATTCACAAATTAAACTACAATATTTGTAATGACAAGAGATGTAAAACATGTAAAATGATAAATAGTAAAAAACTTAATATTAATTTCAAATTTATTTTCCATAAATTGTGTTTACTTACTTAACTGCATTTTTTTCGATTATAAATATATTGGTCAAACCAGTACTTATATTAACATACATATTAATCAACATAGGCATGATACGAATAATCCTAGGGGTGTAAAAATGTGTATTAAAATTGAAACTAGACACTTCTATACTCATAAATTTGAAAATGTAGAATTAACTTTTATTAAGATTGTGAATAACACTAAAGAAGGTTATAGTTTAAAATTATTAAATTTAGGCATAGAATACTGTATACATTCATAGTCTTAATATTTTGCTATTTTTAATTAAATATAAGATTAAATTTTTTAAATAGATTGACAATAAGAAATTTTTTTATAGAAATTGTAATTAAAATATGCTTAACGTTTCCAAAAAGTTAATAATAAAAGAAATATAGGGGGAGAAAAGTAAAAGAAAATATATGGATAGGGATGTTATTAGAGAAACAAAATATGTATCTAAAATAAATAAAAAAATTGAAAAGGACTTTATTTAAAAGTATTTTAGAAAGGTATTATATTAGAAGTACTAAATATTTTCTTTTTGATTTGAAGGAAAGAGAAATTATTTAAAATTTTGACGGATTTTGCTATTGAAGTAAATAAAATAAATTGTACTTGTCCGCCTGTTGCTAAGGATATATTATTTAGCTCATAAATATAAAATTGATGAATGTAATAATTAAAAAAATAGAGTGTTCATTGTAATATTATATTTATGGATAAATTCTTTGGTAAAATAAATTGTAACAATTTTTTTAATAAGCGTAAAAACGTAATTCCTTATAACAATATTAATATTGCAGAACACTTTAAATTTAATGAAAATTTGGGACGTTTTAAGTATAACTGTAATAATTGTAAAGATTCACAGAACACTAGTGTTGGTAACTGTAAGGATTATGAAGAACATATAAAAGAAGGATACCGACATATAATGCAATATAAATATTGTTAGGGATAAAAATTTTAGAGAGAATATTTAAATAACGGTACAAGTTCAAACTTATAATTTCTAACAGTCCTAAATACATTAAAGAAAAAATAAATGGAAATATAGATGATTTTTTAAAAATAATTTGCTATTAAATGTAATTTATATCTATTGATACTTTTAAAGAATACAATTTTTTATTATTATTGAGGAGATTTGATACTTGAATTTTAAAGGGAAAAAGAGAGTTCTAAGCTTAAAGATCTAAAAGATGCTATAAAAATTACAGAATGAGTCCGTTATTTGTTTTATTGATAAGGTCCAAGATAAATATATTATTTACAAAAAAAAAACAAAAAAAACACTTTGTTAATAAAATAACATCTGATTAGTAATAATGCCTTTATTAATGTTACTAATAGCGAAAAAGAAATTATCAGTATAATTAAAGCTTTATACTCGTTTAAGAAAATAAGTTAAAGTACCTATTAAATGTAAAGCTTTGAATAGTGGTTTGTGAATACTTGCATTACTATATCTTGCAAAATCTTACAAAATATTGTACAAAAACTACAAATTGTTTTGATAAGACTGTTACTATTAAAAATAATTATGATAAAATTGATATTATTAATTATGTTAATATAGATAAGACACAGTTTATAGTTACGACTTTCAAGATTTGCTTTTCAAGTTTTCAATTTAATAGAGAAAGAGAATTTAATTTAAATGTTCTCCTTACTAATTTGAAAGAATTAAAATTTAATAATTCTATGTCTTTTCAGAAATTTAAAATTCTTATTAATCTTGGAATATAGAAATTTTTACTTTGATAATGATTTATATTCATATCAGTACTGATTACGTGGTGGCCGCGGTATCCTAGTGGTCAGGGTCGCAGACTTGCGGTTGTCGGTTTTCGTCAAAGCGCTGGTTCGAATCTTTATGCTACCAAAGACCCAGTAGTTAGGTTCGGGTAGATCATTGTAACAACCAAGCTGTTGGGAAACGGTTACTCATAATTCTGTTATTTGAAAAATGCATGTTGAGCAACTCCTTGACTAGATTTGAAATGTGCGAAAGATCGCCATCTTGCATAAATTTATGCTATTCCCATATCCGCGCTGTTGCACTGTTGGAATAAGCTGGTTGCGCAAAAGAGATTCATATCTTGTCCTGTTGACTGTACAGGTAACAAGGCACAAAGGACCAATCTGTTCGAAAAAGAAAGGTTCAACGATAAATGTTACCATAAACCCGCACCACACAGTAACCTTTTTAGAATGAAAAGGCAATCATTGTATTTGGAACTGAATTCTCTCTCTTGCTCATATACTGCAATTTTGAGTATTGACAGAACTTTGGAGATGGAAATGGGCTTCGCATGTTCACAGAATGTTTCATGACCACGCATTATTTGATACGCGACTATTCCGCTTCGAAATTGCAAGGACCCAAGCGATACTGTCGGATGAGGAGATCAAAGCACTTCTAAACATGCATGGTGGGTAGAGACATTACAGGGTGTTTCGTAAAATTTCACGAACCGGGCTGACAGGCATGCTTAAGTTCAGAATTCCTCAGGCACTGTATATTTCTGAAACGTGATTGATACTTCCTACAACGCAGACTTGTATTTTTGTAATGTAATTGATAGAAATAATAATTTTGAAATTTGTACCTTATTTATAATTTATCCCTTTCTGTATGTATAATTTAAGTGTGTATTAGAAATCTCAAAAGTAAAGAAAAAATAATGCAACTTGTCCGTCGTTAATTAAAAATAATACAGAAATCAGTAATATTTAGAGAACTAATAGGTTAGCTGAATAACATAGTTATTCATTCAAAAGTCAGCTTTAATTCTGCAGAATCAACAGAATACGGATCTCTGAAATTTCCTTCTTCAACGAGTTGTCTCGAACTGCTGAAAATGCTGGTGTCATTGAAAATTATAAGATAGCATTCGAAAATGAAAATGAAAATGTTATCTTCTTTGTAAGTTTATAATTTAGCAGAAGACAATTTATAGAAGCACAAGTTCAAATGCCGTTTTGGGCATAGTGATAACAAAATCCTGGTTTGAATGCCTTAGACATGAACTGGAACATTTCTTCAAATTTCTAATTTAATACAGCGAAATGCATTTCGATAATAAACTCTTGAAATCATTTACAGTTTAATTTCCATGTATATTTTTGGATACTTGACTTAAGTAAAGATAGAAAAAGTTACCTTTTAAAATATAAGCTTATCGGATCTCAAAGAATACCGATTAAGAGAATATGGGTCGGGCGGTATGCGCATACGCGTCGGGTTATGGTTTTGAGGCTTGATGAATCTGTTTATGATTAAAGAGTTATGATGCATGTTTCTGAGTGGTCGTTTCCGTGAAGACGGGGATGAGAGCTAACTCGGTCAGCCGATCGAGGCAGGTCAGCGTTTATTCTGCTGTAAAGAGATCAGCAGTGGCAGGAATAAATGAAAGTTCCGCGTATGAAGGTTTTATGGATTAGATTGTTTAATGAGCAGACGGAAGTGATTCATTACCGGATATGAAGTTGCGCAAATATTGAGTAAACCCGAAATGGTTTGTGAAAAGTTACAAACTGCTAAAGTACCTCCGAACTACGTTTTCAAAGAAGGCAATTGGCTGGGAAAGATTACGGAGAAGATATAGGTGTCATCAAGGAAAGAAGGATCTTTTATGTCAAAGAAACAGGGTTTCTCACAGAGGAGAAATGGGATACGGTAAAAGAAAATGCTCGGAATGTTTTCTCTCACATAGAAATTGATTTTCAAAATATTTTTCCTAGATCTCAGGAAGGAAACAAGTTTTGCACCTGGCTTTATGAAAGGTCAACGTATCCCAGCCAGAATGTCGCTTTCAGGAGCGCTTATGTAGGAGAAGATACTACGGTAATCCTTTTTGCGTTTTTATCTGGGCATGAACACTTTCAATTAGCCATAGATAATCTCAGAAACGGGAGAAGAATGGTTGTGCGCGCCTCAGTGAATTCCACAGAATATCAGGTTTACATCGTTTCCTCTATGGTAGCTAAAGGTTCAATCCCGAATGCAGACTCCGTTTACAGTTCCGCGTTTCCTGTTAATAAACAGTTTTGCGACTCTCAGCGAACGATTACTGCAATCTGAAAATCGATGGTGGAATATAGCATCAAGTTCTGGAATATTTCCGTAACGCATCATATTCAGGATTTTCTATCTATAAGAATATAGGAGGATGACTTTGTTCCACTAGTAAACTGTTTAGAGCTATAACATTTGAACCATAATGGGACGTGATCGTTTTTGTGATTATAATTCTCTGAGACGTGGAGAATCAGGAAGAATTATAGTTCTTACGTCTTAGTAAGGTTATCACAAGACTCGTTTCGTTTTATTACAAATATATTGCAATCTACACTAATACACATTCTGTCTGGCTTAGGTCAGTTGTCAACCAGTTTAGTTCAATTAATATTAACTCGGCAAGACAACCCTGAGATTATTGGCTACAGGTCTTGTTACTCTAGATTTTGATAAGGTCGCCGGGAGATACCTGGGCTGCCGCTTCGCTAAAATTCCGTACTCCTTCCAGGGGTAGTAGAGACCTCGACAGTTTATGTGCATCAGCCCAACACAGCGGGTCATCAATAACCCCAGGTCAGAGAATTTTAGCTCGGAAACAAATCGGCCACCGTTTGCCATGTTCTGAACTACAGTGGTTTATTTTTAATTTGAATGGTACTCAAAGCATAGACATCATTTGGCGGATGCGTTCACCGCGTGAGCAACTCGTTCAAACAATCTTCCCAAAAATCGTAGTAATAGAAGGAGAATACACAACGAAAATAATTATTTTAAAGATATTTTTATTAATTTGCGTGATGCTATTCTTATCTTACATTACATAGTGGAGACACTGGATCAGTTCTTCCTAAAATTATTTTGTCGTATTTATTTCTCATCAAATGTTGGCGGCAGAATCCTGCTTAAAACACCTCATCTGCTTTGCACTCCACAGATCATTCACTGAATTAGAATTGGACAATTCCAGTTATCATTATGAAACTTTGTGGAAAATCTATTTGAAAAGTTTTTGGATTCTTGTTTCAGTCATATTTTCAAGATCAGCAGTTCTTGTTACTAGTTTTGAAGGACCCCATTGTTGGTCCCCACCAGCAGATATTCCTCAACATCCCTACACTTATAAGTATTGTATATCATATAAATAAATATACGCCTCAAAAGTATTACCAAATTACTATACATATACGATAATCATTGTCTTCTTTGTCTAGTCATTTCGATACAGGATCAAAATGATTATATAAATTCAAAACTTTCTATGCAATTTTTGCAAAGAACAATTTAGGCACCCACGGTGCAGCACTTTCTATAATTAATAAATTACCTCAATTAAATGTAAAATGTAAACGATGAAGTATCGAAATGGACAATAGTAAACTTTTCCGATAGTAAAATTAAATGAAACGATAATTATTAAATTGAATATCTTATTGTAATCAAAATTAAAGCAAAGAGATTAAGCATTAAACGAATCAAACAGTAAAAAGTGAAAAGTTATCTAGTACGCCAAAGTGATCCAAAGCAATATGGACTATTGAATTTGGCTAAAGAAAAGTGGCTGCTTTCAGCCTCATAAAATTCTAAATAATGTTGTTTATTTTCAATCATATCTTGATTCAGTTTAAATATGATTTAAGTAATACATAAATCGATAAGTAAATAAGATACCTAAGGCACATATTTGTTTCACTTCAATCTAATAAAATTGTGAGTTTTCGATATATTTTCGAAAATTGAGTTCATTAGTGGTAAAGCAGGCATCAGGCATGTATATTTTATTTCAATCAATAAAAAGTGGGAGAAATTTATTTTGACATATTTTTGAAAATTAAGTTCGTTACTGACGAAGCAGACATAAAATTATACTCAAAAGTAGAATAAATTTTTAAAATTGTCCCAGGTACGACATTTTTGAGTTAACTAAAACAATAGCCCCTTGGGTGGCTAATAAAACTTCTAAAATATTGCAGCACATTCTGAGCAACAGGATGGCTATTGGTATGAACCTCATGATTTTTGAAACTCGTTCAAAATGATCATTTCCAACTACCGGATGGTACCATTCCTCCAGATATTCACACATCAACATGGGTTAGACATAAGACTCAACATTAGTCGGCCCGCCACACAAGTCATTGCTCTAGACTCATCAGAACTCTATGGAATCTACGTTGGTCGTGAGCTCGCGACTAACAGTTTGGTTACCTCGGCCATATGGTGAATGAAAAGTGAAATTTATCATTTAAGGACTCATTTTGAACTTCTGTAAATCGAGGAAGAATTTGCTTACTATTGTATTTTCCAAATTTTAACATTTTGCTTTATTTTCTTGTTTATTTTCTACCACATCCTAGATTCACAGCAATAATTTCAAGATGAATTATTTTAATTTATTATAATCTTTTCAGGACGAGTTCAGTGGATAAGATCGTAAATTTCACAAAATAGGCATTACCTGATTCAAAATTGAAGGCTTCATGTAGAGATCTCTCGCTCTCTTATTTAGAATAGTTTGAATTATTAAAAACTTGACGATGACTTCAAATTAGTCATTACGTTTGTCTAAATAATTAAAATATAATAAAATAAATTGTTACAATCAAAACTATTAGGTGAGAATAAGTAAGGAAAACTTTCATTGATGTTTTGAACAGTAGTCAACAAATAATTAACTATAAATTTCAAAATAATTGATGGTATTGGAAATAAATGTTACAGAAATAAACAGTGAATTAACAAAATGTTATAAGAAATGAAAAATTTGAAATAAAGCAGTAACTGGTTTAGATTCAAAGGAAATTTTGTAGTAAAATATATTCTTCTAGAACATTTTCCATATATTTCTCACGTTTTCAAAAACAGGAAACTTTTTCTTCTTTGATAAAATATTACCTTGAAAGAAAAAGAATACGAATAAAGGAGAGCTTCAGGCAGCCTTGAAGCATTCGGACAGATCAACTCTTGATTCATTTACATAAACCGTAGTCAATTGGGATCTTCCAGCGGATAATGTACATCTGATGCTGATCTGCTTGCCGTCAGTTTCCCAGACAGTAGTTTCAGCTGGATGGCTCTGAAAGTAGTTTGTAGGAGGCATTTGACAATGAACTGATTTCGGCCCTTTAAGACTAACTTGGATATTCAGAAACTGTGGACTATAGATGAAATAAAAAGCAAACAAGAATTGGATTCATCGGAAGTCATGATTTGCAATAATAATTTTAAAATCGAATAATTTTTAACCATTATAACTTAGTAAAAATAAACAGGTTTTCTAGTTTCAATACCACTGAATTTTTACGATTTTCAATTGCATCATTAACAATAAATCACAATGTTGCCATCAATTAACACATATTTCCAATTGAAAGAGTAATTAGAGTTATGGGCCCTGAAGGAAACAATGAATACAATGTTATGGAAGTACTAGAAAGCAGAAATTATTTCCATCTCTGAAAAGAACCCAACAGTGGTTATTTACACATACATAAAATCTCTTGCAAGATCAATGAAATATCTATCAAATGAATAAACATTCATTTTGTTAGTATTTTAACTTCTTATAACGTCTGCTAAAATAAACACGTTTCATTATAATTTCCTGCCAATATAAATTTCGACAATATTGTGTGTGTGTGTGAGAGATTCATGCGGTTTGAATGAACATTTCTCTAAAACTATTAGCAGTAACAGCCATCACATGGCCCATACTAGGATATATCCCAAAGAACAATACTTAGCTCATCAACTTACTCTTAATTTTTCACCACACCATTAAGACCTTGAAGCTCAGTTATATTTAATGTTCTTCAGCTTCTATTATTCCGCTCGATCGATTTTAAGGAATAGGATGACATATCATATATATATATATAGAAAACAATAAAGTTACTATTGGCCTCATAAAAACAAGTACAGTAATTAAATTCAAAATCAACAAAGCATTTATAGATTATGAAAAATAAATTAATAAAATTAAAATCATAACAAAGGAATATATATATACATACTGGAGAAGAATAAATGGGTTGTCTGGAAGAATAAATGTCACCATGTTTAACTCATATATTAGTTCAAAGCCCTTGCTCTTAACAGTTTATAATGATTACATAGTGAAGGCAGAAAGTGATAGAAGACAATCAAAATTTCAAAATTAGAAAAACATGTTTATGTATTTAGATTTTCCTCAAAAACAGAAGATAGGCAAGTATATCCAAAGCTGTGATGTTACATGTAGAACATTGATATAAAGATTCTTATGCCATGCCAGATATTTGTTGGCTATCATAAGCGATAGGCGAGCTAATTTTGGCAATTTGACAACACCGATGCACATTGCCCAAAATAATTATCAATAATATTATAAACACAAACTTGCTTTTATATTTTAACCATTGTGATGTGTTAATTCGTCTTTTGTGACTTTTTCAGTGTGAGAGATTTCGTAATGATCTAATTCGTTACTCTTGTTTCTTTTTACAGGTGGTTGTTCGGTGAGGGTGGTTGCCAGTGGTACGCATTTATGGGTTTCTTGTTCGGGTCCGCACACATCGGCACCTTAGCTCTCCTGGCATTGGACAGATATCTCATTGCTTGCCGGATTAGTCTTAGTAAGAACCTTGTCTATCTCTATCGTCCTTCATCAAAATATCCCTTCCTAGAGGGAAGAAAATTTCCTTTCCTGTCGAAAACATGTAACTTTTTATGAACATAATCATATCTTTAAGTCTAGCTTACGCCCTATTGCCGCCTATTACCCCGATGTATGAAAGTAAGAAGCTCGTACTCCTGCATATGATTATGTGCAATTGTAAAAAAAAAACATATTAGAATGGTTTAGGTTAAACCGGTTTAAATTGACATTTATCTTAATCAGCTCAAAGTGAACAAATTAATTATTTTAACTGTGATGTTAATAAGTTAATTATGCTAATTAATTTAGTTAAAATATCAACTAATGTCTACGAAAGATTCTCCTTTTTGAGGATATTGTTTTTTTTTTCTCTCCTCTGTTTACTCATCGTAAAATTAACCCTTTGAGAGGTGGTATATAAAAAACATTAAATGTTAGTTAAAATTTATCTCGTATGACTTAATAATATTAAAAGGACACAGTATCAAGTGGTAAAATTAATTTTTATCATTTCTTGATTTTTAAGACCTGGTATAAATAATATACCACCGCCCCTGTAGGACATATTGTTTGTACATTCGTTGCTCCCTCGAAGTTCATGTATTCATTCGATGAAACAATAAATACTTTCATAAAAAAAAGTATATTATTTTAGTTAATTTGGGGAATATTGGAATCACGAAACACTTTTTATAAGAATGAGAATTTTATGAGGAATTCTTATTTCTATGAGTGATAGTTTGTGCTAAAATGTGTTAATTAATTTAAGTGTAACTTTTTTTATACATATATACTTTTCATAATTTTGATATAAATACATTATAAACTTAATAAACTAAATTTAGTAGAAAAGCATATGCAGTTTTATTCAAAATCAGGCATATTTTTTTATATCATATACTGTAAAGGTATTTTCTTCCTCACTTGTTTCTGAAGGTAACTCCGATCCACCAGAAGGGAACTCTTTAAACAAAACAAGTTTTTTTCAATCGAAAGTTCTCGTGTGGCATTCTTTTAAAAATATTTTTAGACATATATATATATTTAAGAAATTGATTAAAAATAGATTATAACGCTTTTATAAAAAAAAATTCAGAGTAAGCGTAGATCCATAAGAGTTCAAAAACCAGCCGTCCACGGTAATTGTTCGCATTCGAAACAAACCCTCTCCCATATGTGGTGGACAAATGTGTCAAAAAAAAATGGTCATCCCTCCTTATTCTGAAGTATTTATAGATTGTACACTGAGGACTGTTCTTCTTACAAAGCGGGTAACTCTTTGCTATATTGTATCTTTTGTAATACCTTTCTTCAATGATTTACGTCTCAGTTTACTTAGATTATTTGATAAAGTTCACCGCTAGAAGCAATGAGCCTCTACTGTAGTCCCTCAATTGTAGGCATCTTATCGTCTACTTTTATTTCATGCTAACACCATACATCAATTATCGTTTGCAAGTATCATGTCTATTAACAACACCAATCCCTAATATGCTGTCTCTAGCCAGTTCTATCTGAGATGCCTGAGAAGATTCTCTCTCCGTCTTTGCTTTGTTAGATTTTTTTTGCAATAGTTTAGGTTTTGAGAACTCCTTTCCCCCTCCCCGAGCTTTTGCTTGTTGTCTTTTCGAGGGCACGCACAGCGTTGATAAATTTTTATTCGCCATCTAAGGAGCTATTGTTTATGGTGAAGAGTTTTGGAGTACCAGATCACTTTTCAAATTTTTAGCTTTTGCTTCTTTTTTAATTACATTTATTTTAAATATATTCAATTTATTAATTTTTCGTTTGCTATAATTTTAATTTCATGTAGCTAATATTTATTAAACTTTTTATTTTTATCGTTTGTTTTAATTTTAGTTACATTTATCTTAAACATATTCAATATAATAATTTATCGTTTCCTTTAATTTCAAAATCGAAAAAGTTTACTATTGTCCATTTCTCTAAATTTCATCGTTTACTTTTAATTCTTTTATTTAACAGAGTAATTTAATAATAATTATAAAAAAAATTGTGCACCTTAGGTGGCTAAATCTGTTCTTTGCAAAGTTTGTAATAGAGCTTTTTTTCCTGATTTAAATTTCTTTTTTTCGGAGAATAAGTCTGATTTTTGTCTCACTGGCACCTTATAACATATTTACGACCTCTATATTTCACTTTAATAAAGTGAACCGACACATATCAGGCTGATTCGAAAATTTTTGTGCTGCAATTTGTTGCTCTCTAACCCTCTGAGTGGACGATGGTATAAACATTTTACCACTTAGTTTAAAATATGAAATGAATACCTTATATATTTTGTTTTGAGTAATTAGCAGTATTTACATAAAGTTTCAAACATGTAGATTGGTTAGGTGATGAAATTAAAATTTTCAATTCATTTCAGAGACATTTCTGTAAGGAATAAAACAACGTATTAGGAACTTTCATTAAATTCAAAGCTATAATTTTTATGATCATTCTTTATGGTTGTACCATCTATTTTAATTAAATAAGACTATAAGCTACTATTTGAAGATAAATGTGTGGGAAAGAAATATATTTTAGATAGATTTTTAGGATGCAAAATATATGATATAAAAAATATACCACCGCCCCTGAAAGGATTTAACTAAGTTTCAAATTGTGTTCAGTTCTGCTTAAAAGTTTCTAAGTTAAGGTACACGAACACGTTCGGAGTACTTTTTTTTAAAAACATTATTTAGAGAAAAAATTATACTCTTTTTAACTTCAGTTTCAATGTAAATAAGGTATGTTAAACTGATATTTGCAATAAATTACTTAAGTTTCACAAAATTAGCAAAATTATAGAGAATTTTGAAGAAATTTTAGAAAATTTTCAAAACTGCTACATGAAAATGTATTCCCCTAATTTATGTAAATTTAGTATCAAAATAAACCTTATACATGTACCTAGGGCTGGGACTAAAATAATATGGCTATTTAAATAAATAAAAATTTCAGAGCCAGTCGAAGAGCTATTACAAGAAATTTACCATATTTTACAACGTTGTTATACGAATAATAGGCCATAATTTTAAAAATATTCTTATTATGAACATTATTTTAGATCAAGCTCTAGACAACATTATAAGAAAAAATAATATCAAGTTTCAAAGAAATTTATCTGTAATATTTTGAGTTATCATTTTTGGAATTTTTAAAATATGCAAAAAAACTGATTTTGAGAAAAATGCATTTTTAGTACAATTTATCATATATTTTCTATATACACACAATCACTTACTTAAAATTCACCAGTTTTATAGCTGACACCTTCTCTTTGCTCATTTTTAACCATTTTTTTCTTTTTAGCTAACCTATTTTTTTTTCTGGCAACTTTTACCGTTGAAAAAGTATGTCGTTTAGATTCTGTGACTCGAACTTTCTATTTTTGCATCTAGGAATGGTGTTTAATCCTTCATTTTTTGAATCGCAAAGTCTACATACTTTAGACATGAATTCAATGTCTAATACCTTCCCTGTATCTATTGAAATAACAGAGACACATCCATTCAAGGATGAATATCCTCTGCGTTGCCAAGTTCCATCAACCGACACACCACATTGAGATAATTCAGAATCATTTTCATTACCTCTAATTTCCAAAGCAGCTTCATTCATAGTATTACACTCTACGTAGCTAGCAGCAACTTCAAGTTTTTTCTCAAGGAAACCAAATGCTGTCTTTGAAGGAACATTTATATTGATGGCGGAACAAAGTTTTTTGGCCGCAGAATATCATTTGCCAATGACTCTCATACCAAAATCAAATGCAAGATTAATATTATCCAATTTGTTTATTTTATCAGATGAACAAAAAGAGAAGGAATAGTCACAGTTTTCACATTTTAAAGTCATGTTCATGGCTAATCCAAAAACAGATTCTTGCATTACATTAATACTTCTTTTAAAACATACAGGACAACATAATAAAGAAATTACATGACTGAAAATTCCTAAGTTAAAAATAAAATTTTTTTCATCATTTTCAGTAACATCTGAAGGTTTGAAAGAATTCATCAATTTTGTTTCACTGGCAGTTGAAATATCTACATCTTTACTAATTTTTTCATTCTCTGGAACTGGAACTTTATTAGAGTACCTATTTCCTTTGAACTGTCTTTTACGAGAATAACTTTTATTTCTGTTATTTCCCATAACTGTAAAAATACTAATACCAGAAAGAAAATTCAGTATTATTTTAAATAAAAAGTAATAAGTTTTGTTATGCAACTACACAAGCACAGTTGTCAACAAATCAAGCTGTATGTAAATAAAACAATTATTGCCAGATTTCCTTAAATTCTACGTCGTCAGACACTAGCACAATGCTTAATTATTTTAAATATTGCATCAAATGTTTTCTAAATTTATATTAAAAATAAATATGGTATTTTAATTCTGTTTGACATCTTTAAAGGGCATTTAAATGCTGACTTCCTGTCATTTAAATACCCCCATCCGGTTTTTTGAGCTTTACTAATTCTTTAATATCTTGGCTTTTAAGTGACGTAGAAACAAAATAAAAACAGTTTTATAAAGCTAAATAAATGCTTTATTCAAGAAAACAAAAAACTGAAAATGTGATTTTTTTCGAAAATTGACCATTTCAACGTGTTCGTATGTATACCTTAAGAGGTTTAAAAAATGAATTTTCTACTATTAATTGAGTGTCTCTAACATTTGACGGTAAAACACTTTCTATTCAGCATTCACAAATATGTTTTCATTTATCAATACACAATTATTATGCAATTCTAATTGTTTTAAAAAATCGAAAAACATCATTTCAAAAAAATATGAGCCAATAAAGCAGTTACAAAAAGAAGTAATCATAAGGAAAGTGGGGTTTTCAAGCCATTAAAGTTCTAAATTCAGATTTTGTGAAATTACCTCCAGCAGTTTAATAAATAATTAAAAATTGAAAATGCATTACAAACTGGGATTGTGTTAAGTGACCATCTGCTGGTTCATAATTTTAATTGTCGGTTATTTTATCACGAGGTGTTTCAAAACAGCAAAAAATAAAAGTTAAAGACTTTCTTCAACAATTTATAAATTTTATTTTATAAATTGTTAAAGAAAGTCTTATAAGTAAGTTAAAGTTATTGCAGGTGAAGAGTTTGTGTTCTAGTACATGGCCCCCCCCCAACTGTTTTTCTCGAAAGCCTCGAAAATAGTAATCAGATTAAAATGAACACACAGGCCGTATAAAAAGTTTCTAACTAAAATTATTTTAAAATTAATTAACACCATTAATTAGCTTTCTAAGGAGTCCAACAACTCAGTTATTTAGAAGCCTTTGATGACGTCAATGACAAATATGACATCAATTTTTTCTAGTTGTAATGAGAAATGCAAAAGAATTTCTCAAAGTGACGAAGGTTTATAACAGATATCAGCTGAGAATAATAAAATAATTTTTTAATCAATCCCATGGTATGAATAGAATTTTTTTAAGAAACTCGCGTAGTGTGCATTTTTAAATACATTTGACAGATATTAATCGAATGTAATTTTCTTAAAGTGCTTACGATCCTTATTTAATCTCACATAATGATCAAATATGACTTTTTTTTAAAAAAGTTCTCCATTCTTGGTATGAAATATTTTTGTTTCTGGTAGCAGTTTTTAATTACTACATTTAATTATTACATTAAGTATTGTACTTACACTGGTGCTCAAAATTAAGAGAATTTGAATATTTTGTAGAATTTCATGAAAAGAACTGAACGAAATGTAAAGAATACTGTTTCGAAACAAGGAAACAAATCTTGTGCGTCGAATACGTAAGCATGTTCGTGTGGGGGGACGAGACTAGTCGAAAAACAGGATTTAAAAGCGCTCGTGCTAAAATACGCATTTCGTTCGCTAGCGCATTTCGCCGAATTTCTTGGTGTTTTTCTTCAGCAATCGCTTAAATTAATTCAGCAAATAGTGGATACAGTATAGGATTTTACAATGAAATAGCTGAACATATAGTAATGAATTTAAAAACAAATAAAATCAGGGGGAAAAGCCCCCACGTGACAAAAAGTAATTGAAGAGATAAAAAGGAGCAGCAAAGTCCATTGCTCAAGCATTGTTGAAGTGGCTTGGCGACGCAAAACACGAGAGTTAAAAAACACACATAAAATCTTCAAAGTTGAAACTGTAAAAAGTTGAATCTTGAGAATAAAACTTGATAAAAACACTCAGAAAACTAGAATAACACACAAGGCAGGCACACCTGCGAGAAGGCAGGAAGAAGTTCTCTCGGCCGGCTCAGGAGATGCAGAGGGAAAGGTCAATGGAGCGGTGGAGGAACTCATTTCGGCACTGCAGCTCCGAAGTACATCAAACATAAAAATAGAAAAAATCAGCCAATAAAAACACATAAAACCAATTATCATATGAGAAAAATATGAAGAATCAAACTTTAATTAAAAAGTTTAATATAAAAAATTGAAGTTAAAAATAAGGCGAGCCGTAAAAGATGTTAACAGGACCAGGGAAGTGGGGGGGACTAGTATTGTTTCTTGCCGGAGAGATGTTCGATGTAAATGTCCCGCCCCCACTTAATGGTGTCAGAACAGATGAGCTTTCACATCAAGTTGGCGTATCGACGCGAAATACCCATCCGGGCTAGGACAGCATCATTAGAAGTGTCCCACGACCCAAAGGAACCGACCACGACCGCATCGACAAAGGCCGTTTTTCCCTCCCGACGAAGATGTTCAACAATCGGGAGGTACTTTTCGATTTTGTGTTGTCGAGCGGCAGATAGAGATTCAGGCCGATCCTCGAGCGGCATTCTGAAGTCGATAATGTATACTTCACCCGACATCTTCCTCAGAACCAGGTCGGGTATAAGAGTCTTAGTTAACCCGGGGAATTTTTTGTTAACGGAGACCGAGCCAACTGTAGGGGGGATGGCCCGGACTACCCGGTTCTGGATGGCGTCGTGCCTTTTTCTCCAGGCGAAGCTGTGTGGCTTACAAAGATTTAAAACATGCGGAATAATTTCACGCGAATAGCCACACTTACGGCACCTGTGATCCCGGTCCCGGTTGCCGAAACGCCGGGTGGCATTCAGCTGGAGGCAACCAAGTCGGGCTCTGTGAATGAAATTCCAGTCACAGAATCTAGTGAAATCGCCCGCCTGAAGGAAGTGGTTGGAGGCGGTGTGGGAGGAGAAGGCCTTGATTGTTTTCCCCTGGTCCACAAGACCCGCCAGCTGGGAAATGAAGTGGCTCTCCATTTCGTCGCGGAGGAGCCGGACAACCAAGCCTGCGTTGGACGAGGACACGCAGACTGGATTCGGAGATCTATAGATGTTTAGATGGTATCCGGTCTCCTTAATGAAGAGCCACTCAAATCTGTTGGCACTAGAGAGACGATGAAAAGCATGACGAGCTCGGGACCATTGGGAGGAGAATGAGTAAATGATGAGTGGGAGAGAATGAGTGGGTAAAAATGAGTAACGACCAACGTTTAGATAATGGAATAAAGTGGCGAATTGTGAGTAGGCTAGAAGCAGACCCCGAGTGCAGTGGACCCCGAGTTCATCTTAATGAACGTTAACGGGAGGCCACATAGAGCTCTTCTGGTCGATGGATTTCTCGAGAGTGAGGATATTTGCCGGATGTATTGGCCAGACAGATCTGCGGACTGCAATCTTATAGAGCATGCCTGGGACGCTCTGGGGAGGGCAATTGCAATTCGCAAGCCCCTTCCAAGAACCATCCAAGACCTGAAAACAGCGTTGCTGAACGAGTGGGACTAATTGCCACAGGAACTCATAAATTCCCTTATTTCCAGCATAAAATCACGTTGCGAGGACTATATATTTGTAATAGGGGGCCATACCCCCATTTTTCTGTTCTGTTCTGCAACTGCTGTTTTATCCGTTGCTACTTCGATTAGTGATACGCACAATAATGCGTGTGTATTATAACTGTTGAATGATTTTTTTTTTTTTTCGTATTATATCAATCCCATGTACAAACCAAATTTCATTAAAATCTGTCCAGTATTTCTAGAAATAATCGACCAAATTGGTAGATTCTCTTAATTTTGAACACCAATGTATTTAGTAGAATAAACAAGACACATAGGATGTTGTTATGAATAAAAAAAAATTGGGGATTCGTAGAAAACTTAAACAAAATTCACAGAGAAATATTGTAGCTCTTAATAAGTGGTTTTCTGTATTTTTTCGCCACCAGATAAAAGTTTATCTTTCTTGGATTGGACCCAGTTCAGTTAGAGATTTCTTTGATATATCTTGGCTTTTATATAATCAATAAAAAGGGATAGCACGTTAATTACTTATATCAATCAAATATTTGTTCTCCTAAGTCGTAGAAATTTATGAAATTGAATATTTTTATCGCCAAGCATTGTAATATGAAAATTTATTTATATGTATACTTTAAACTAAAATGGTAAAAAAAATCAATGTGGCTTTTTAAAAATGCATATTATGAAATAAAAGAGTATATTATAATTATAGTTTTGTTTCACCTATATTGACTATTACGTGTTTGTAGTAAACAATGTAAGTGAAACATGACAGTGATTATAAATATATTCTTTTATAATATAAAATGCATTTTCAATTTTGTATTATATTTGTTATAGACATTCTTATAATATCGATTTGTTTTCAAATCTCCTTCATGAAAATAATAAAAAAATCGTGTAAATAATTTGTAATCATGATGAGGAAAAATGTTTTTCATTTGAAACTTTTGCATTTTCATAAAGAAATTTAAAATGAAAAACATCATTTGCCTTATCTTCTTTCTTTCAAAAAGTAATTATAGATAGCAAAACATCTCATCATTAATATTTGACAATGATTTTTAAATTGCATCATAAATTTGATCAATTTGGATAATTTCTAACCCTTTTTCAAGCAAATCTGTTGCTAGTTTCTTTTGAAAAGATAATTTTTCTTTATCATGCGTTTGATGTTCTAGTTAAGCGGCGTCATTAATATAAATTTTAAAGACTTTAATTTGTAATAATTCTTTAATGTCCTCCCACTTTCAGATGATATATAAACTGATGAAAACCCTTGAAATCTGAATTAGTTCTTTTATTAATATGGTGTTGTTTCATTATGAGCATTATGAACAGCAATAACTCGACATAGTAAAGCTATGCATAGATATCTGACATAACAGTATTTAATATCTTTCCTTCTGTAAAATAGCTTCCCATTCTCGTGCTAATGTGGAGTTTGAGGAAATCAACCTTCCATTTGTCACTTAAGATATCCCATAAAAGGTAAATAATAAAAGGTCTGGAGGTAACTGTTTCTCCTCATTTTCATGTTCACTAAACTAGCATGTGATGCACATTTCTGTGTGAAATGGAGGATTGTCCTCTGAAATAAAAATGAGCCAACAAGAGAGATTATCTGCACAACTGGATGAACGCAATCCTGGAGTATCAAATACTTATTTGGGTAATAACCTTTAAGTATGACTATTAATCCTAAAGAATGCCGATAAATACTCACCTCTTACACAATCAAAGATCCACCTTCTTACTTTACAGTTTAAACCAAACGGAAAGGATGAGTTGCTTCACAGGAATGTAGTCATAAACTCTTTTTATGGGGGAGGGGATCGAAGGGAAAGCAGATCCGTCATTCTAAATTGCCAGTAAGTCTTTCTAGTAATCGAAACTCCAGTTTTGATGCTCTCTGTATAAATAAATGCATGCGCTTTCCTTTTTTTTTTTTTTTTTTGTTTTATTGTTTTTGATGTCCATAATAAAGGGTTTGCTTTTTACAAAACGGCTATAAAAATCTATTTTTGAAGTTCCTGACACACTGCTCTGCTTGATCTGGATACTCTCGAGTAATGTATACATATGCTGTTATTTGCCCGTCTATGTAATAAGGCTTCTGGTGAATATGTCATTTTTTGCTTTTCTCTGTTTGAGCATTTCATTTTGTGTCCCTATTTTTCATTTTTAGATAGTAATACGTTGTTCCTTTTCATACTTCGCTATAACTTGAATCACTCCCTTTCGTCACACACCCTCCCAACTGGCTTTTCAGACACCTTACCAGGACGAACTCCTATAACCATTCGTCTTTGCAAATATATTTGGTAGATAACATTTTAAAATATTACTTTAATGTTGTCTTATATGTTGCCAAATCACTTGCAATAGATTCTTCCCTTCCTTCCCTGTTCGTATATATGGCAAATAGTGACACATTCTTCATCCTAAAATTTACAGTGAGAAACCTTCTGCGCTTTCATTACTTTGCCTACCATTTGTATATTGTTCAATCTCATTTCAATGATTAAATTGTTCATTTCATCAATGTCAACAATGTGTTTGCAAGTTACTGATTTGCTTGATTTCCGAATTAATACGCAGTTTTCCGAATTCCTTCCAAAGCCTGATTGTTCTAGTCCGTAACCATCCGATTCCACAATTTTTCAAAGTTATCAATGAAAATTGTAAAGCGAGTTTATACAATCCCCTTTCAAAGTATTTTAGCAGCATGTTTTCAAGATAGGCCTTTCCTGTTTTTGATTTGAGTTTAAATTCAAATTGTACGTTGTAACAAATATATTAGTGTCCATTTAAAAAAAATCAGCTTTTATATAAAATAACTAAGTGAAATAATTCCTCATCAATATTTAGTTCTAAATCTGTTACTAGATTTTTCTTTTATTTCACAAGATTGGTCCATATTTTTTTCTGTAGAATTTTTCAAATTAGAGTTACTTATCAAATAATGAACTGTACTTTAAATTAAAGAAAATAAGTAGCTTAGAGTTCGTTATTGATAGCATAGAAAAATACAAAAAGGTAAATAGTTTAAGGCTATTAAATAAATAAAACAATCCTATTTTAGAACAATAAAGGTTCAAAATAAAAGCTTAAAGTTTTCATCCATTACGTTAAAAATAAAAATTCTGCGTGTAGTAATAGTAACAACAGCTCAGCTTATAATAACGCAGAACATTGAAACAAATTTATGTAACATATCTAAAGACTACATATTCAAATGCTCTTAAGCTTTTCGCGTTTCAACTTCAGAGCCTTTACTCATATGTAAGACAGAAACAAACGTATTCATAGCAGCTGTTATATCCACCGAGTTAAATGAAAGTTTTAAGTGACGCAGTCTGATTGCGAAAACTTTATTTATCGGTAAATTACCCCAAAAATGCACCAAGAGACACGCATAATCTTATTCTTAAAAGAGGTTATCTGATTGGTGAAATCTTATTAACAAACTCATTTACATAAAATTCTCTTTCCTCCCCTTTCTCGAAATACAAATGGTTTGTAAAAGGGAGAGGATAATGGGCGAGAGTCTAAGAATAAATACTATTCAAGATCAACGACATAGAAAAATTATAAAATAAATTTCATATTCAATCATAAAATAATACCTTTTGCAATACACTGGCTTAATTAACTCAATTCCTTAACATTTTTTATAATTAAATAGCAACGAAATAAAAATTTCAATGTATAGCATTATAAAATGAAAAAAAGTATGTTAAAGTTTACCAAAAATGACATAACTATAATGTTACCTTACTGAAATTTCAAAATGCAAATAAACATTAAAATTCGTAATTACGAAACCAAGTGCAGGACATACTTCTAAAAAAATCAGTTTTACACTTTATACTAAACGTTTTATATTTGCAGTGATTAAGATGAGGAAACATATTTTAAATGCTTTAATATTATTATCTAATCAGACATTTAAACTACAGACAGTTAAATAAATATGTCGTTATTTACTCAATTTTTCCCTCCTTTCTTTGCAGTTTTAAAAATTTTATAAATAAATTTGTAAACCTGAATAAATTTAATTTTCACTTTTCTTAATTGCTAAAATGCTTATGTAACCTCCCTCAGTTGATTACAAGGTATTCGAAGAGTTTTTTCTAAAATAAATTTCACGCTAGAAATCTGAAATTATGAATCCATTTAATTGAAATGAAGTATATATATATATATATATAACAAATTGCCAACATACAACAACATATATTGATATAACAAATTGCCAAGTAAATATTTTACGCTGATATATAGCAAAACACAAAAAGTACACACACAAAAATCATGACATATAACAATTTAAGTATATCCAACACTAAATCATTTCTATTAATAGAAAAAAAATTAAGTATTTGAGGAAATCATTAAAATATTAATATATATACAAATCAGATAAAAATATTTGCTTAAATAACTAAGTAATCTATAATTTAAGACCAAAAACTCAAAACAACCTATAAAAGAACCAAGTAATTTAAAAGAAAAAAGAACATTTAAAAACAATTTAAAAGAAATTTTATACCAGTTATTACTGATTAAATTATCACATTTTATTGAATCACATTATAAAAAAATGGTAACAAACCAAAAATCAGAAAGTTCAGAGCAGAAAAAAGTAGGTAAACATAGTAGTTGTCTTCAAATTCATTGCAAAAAATCAAATTGCACATAACTAAACATCTAAAATATTATTAAACCAATTAAAATTAATTAAATTTCAAGAAAAACAATAATTATACAGAAAATTAATCAAGAAGTAAACATATTAAACAAAATATTATATAGAAAAATTACCAATGACACGTCATCAGAAAAATGTTAAAACTTTTTAAAGACTACAAACACAGTCGCAAAAAGAGATTAATTATCTAGTCCTAAGGAAACTATAATAAATTGCAAAATTAAAACAATTATTATTATTAACAAACTCTTAAAAACATATAAAACCCTACACGAATTTCATACAATTGGTTACCCACTTACTCCATGAAAGAATTCACTGCCAAAGTAAAAATCGAACGACTGATTTAAATGAAACCATACAAGTAAAATTGATTGATTTAAGTAGGCTAAAAAAATTATTTTCTTAAAATTACTTAGCAAAAAATTGCAGAACAGATACTGAAATACAATATTTAATATATATATTTTTTTTAAAAAAACTAAATATTACTTAGTAAATAACATCTTTAAAAAAAGGAAAAATTGATCAAAAACAAAATTAAAATTGTGTCACCATCCAGACTGAAAAAGACCTATTTATTCAAAACAGCATTTAATGTGTGTATTGTCTTATTCAAAAAATTAACTGAAAATATTAATTAATTGTGTTTCTTTATTACTTAAATATTTCATTTTTTGCAACAGAATCCTTTTTATTAAATTTAGGCTTAGAGTGAATTGGGAATTTGTTGATATATTAGATAAAATGCTATCGAAAACTTTTGTAAATCCTCTGTAATCATTCCATACTTACCGTAATACTTATATAGAAAAAAAAAATAAGATTTCTCAGTGGAAAAAGGAGTTAAAGACATTTTCAAAAGAAGAAGATTATAATGAAGATATATTTGAATATCTAGATGGAAATTACCGTTTTAGCTTAATATTCCATTCTTTCTTTCGAAATAAAAAAAAAAGAAAACTGCCACGAAATGAAATGTAAATTGCTAACACCGGTCGTTGCCTTCGAGTCAAGTAATAATAAAGAAAAATCTTCTGCGGTGATTTTCAGTTATTACTTTTTTAATATCTATAACAATAGTTAACGTAATCTTCCAAGACAGGAAAGGAGAGAAAGCGAATCCATTTATACTCGCATAAAATTCTCTTTATTTAATTTAGAAAATTCTTTTAGTTAAAAGATATTTCAACAGAAAAAAAATGTTAATCAGTTTTTCTTTTGCTTTTGTAGGAGGGAAGCTAACGTACAAGAGATATTGTCAAATGTTATCTATCATTTGGAGTTATGCTTTCTTTTGGGCTGCCATGCCTCTCTTGGGATGGGGAAGGTAAGTTACTTTGTTTTCCAATTTGCTATTTTCTTAGAATATTTGCACTACACGTCACTTTTCATTTAACATGCTTTTTAATTTCTCAATACTGTTTATTACACATGTGTTACTTCTAGAAATTGTCTTAATCGTGTTTTAGAACATTTTTAAAAGATCGAACATGAAATTGTTGATTATAATAACACATGCGTTATTACTAGAGGCAAATGAAACCGAAACGGCTGCGAACACCAAGAAGAAATCAGTTTAGATGAATGAAAATTAGGCAACATATTTATTAGGTACCATATCTATTTGATTTTAAGTTTCAAGATGAAAGATTAAGGTATGTGAGGGACGAGTCATTTCAAATGCGAAATTACGGTACACCAATGACCGTAACTAGTTTGAATGCTGGCATACGGATGTGCACTCCTTGTATCGTACAGGTGTTTATGTTATTTCATGGGACGGAGTTCCATGTCTATTGCCCTTAGTCAATCAAATCAGCAACGATTCGTGCTGATTGTGGGTGACACTGGATTTATCGTTCAAATAATATCGTCCAATAATATTCAAAACGAGGTCGATCGAAAATAACAACACTACTGATTCAATCATTATTCTGACGTACATTGTATTGTTACAGTTCTTGAAATGACTACGAGAAAGCTCGAGCGGTCATACGAAACTACTAGCTAGATCGTCACTCTTTATTGTAAATTCAATTTGCCTACGTCGCTTGTGTAAGAAGTTAGGTGAGCGCTACTTTCCAAGCGCCCACCTAGCTTCTTTCTAACCAACACGGGTCCATCACTGTCACCAAAACAGAAAAAAGGCTGTCTCTTGAGAATACATCTCCATCCAGCCTTCCATTGAGCTCTAGCTTGACACCACTGAAGTCGCTGATGAAAGTGATTTAGAACTGAGGGTTTGAAAGCTACGGAGCGTCTGACTTGTGGAGCAGTTCCTCAAGTAATCGATTTGCTACAGTTCTTTGTGCCAATATATATATATATATATATATATATATATATATATATATATATAATAGAGCAATTAATAGCAAAAGACATTAGATAGGAGCTAATATGTCCAGACATAAATTAACTATATAAGAGAACCATAAATGAACTTATCTAGAATGCTCCTAAGCAAGAACAAAGAAAAAAGATTAACATAAACATAAGGTCTCCGAGTGTACGAACGAATTACAAATCGAGATTTCTCTTCATGGATTACTCAAAAACTACAATATCCGTAAGACACCCTTTACTCATAGTTCATTCAGTTAAAATATGAATTCATAAATCAATTCTTTAAAGAAAAGTTTAAATCTCCGATGAATGGATTTCTCAAAGATTCAAATTTAAAGATGAATATTTGCATCAAAGCCAATCGAAGTCTGCGTATGATTTTAAATGTCAGCCTAAATATCTTTTAAAAATTTTAAAACATAATGTATAAAATTTTTAAACATAATGTATAACTTTGAGAGGACACATTTATCAATTTCATCCAACGTTATAATTATGGGCCTTTAGGTCACGCAAGAAAACTTATAGTACAAAACCATCAACATGCAATAGATACAGTTCTTCGTGACAGATACGTCTGCATTGTCACGACAGAAAAACCAATGTGAATTGTGTTTATAATAATAAGCGTTTCGTTACAAATTACGATTTTGTCCACAATTGTAGGGTAGGGCATGCAAGTTTCTAAGAATCAGGAATTCTATATTATCAACATCACAGATTTTGAACTTAGCTTTCTTTTTATTTTGTTCTGTGCATCTGGCCACATTACTGTAGGATCTTCCTTTGATAAGTTATACAGACATAGACAAAAGCATTAGGAATCCTTTAAAAATCATTTGTTTGAAAAGTATATAAAAGTACAGAGATAAAAAATAATCATTTTTTTATTTACCAGAATTAATATTTGGTTGGACCTCTTCTAACTTTAATTGCGTCATTAATTGTCTCTGACACGATTTCACTTATTCAACACAAATATCTTACAGCATTCGTTTTTTGGTTATTTTGTTTCATTCTTGATGTAGATGCTCTTGATTTTTTAACGTTTCCTTAGAAGTGATTACATACTTTCCGACCTTATATTCCAGGAATACTCTATGAATGTTTTATGAGAGTGTAGGTCTTAAATGTTGGTAGATTGTCTCTAATCCACTTCGTATTTGTAAAAGATTTATGGCAGGGAGCGTTGTCCTGTTGAAATTTAATCCCATTTCAGTTTCTATCTACAAAAGTCTGAGAAACTGTAGACTACAAAGTCGTTTTGAGTACATTTATGTACCAATTAGACTTCATTGTTCCTCACAGATTTTTCACCAACCATTGAACTCCATGCATCCTCAGATCATAATATTACCATCTCCGTGTATGTACTATACATTCCTGAAGATATTCTTCGTCTAACCTTCGCCTCACATATGTCACACCAGGTGTATTAAGCACCTAAAATATTAACATAGCATTTATTTACTTCGTAAAGCTATTTAAAAATACTTTTAATATATATTAACACTCTGTTCCTGCTTTCAAGTTCGTAATATTACAAAGTACAGTCCTCTTCTGTAAGGTGTTGGTGTTTAAAAAACAATGCAAACCGTATCTTTCTATTTTACACAGACCTAAGCAGCGTCTTCCTGACTTTGCAGCTGAAACCAGTTTCTGCAAGGCTTCTAATGGTTCTAAGCGTGATTAGTTTTCTTGTCATCACAATAAATTAGCAACTAGCTGAGATGGTGTTTGTTTGTGATCTTTCAAAGTAAACAGTTTCAACAATAAGCCTTCTCTGAGTGTAATAACCTTTTTCTTCCTATTTTTTTGCGATTTAAATCGGAACCAGAAATTTGAGATAAGACTGAATCATAAAACAAATTATGAACAAAGAATTTTTCAATGTTATCTTTTCATCCATTTTGTTTCATGAGATCCTTTAAAAAAATTATCATGTATACAATGTACATTTAAAACACTGCGTTCCATAAATAAACAAAACATGATAGTAAAGAAACACATTCTTGTAAAAAATTAGGTTTTTATTTTCGAAATATCTCGATTATTTTCTGTGTTTATCTGAATTGTTGCACTCCAATTTATTGTACTATTGAAACTCATTTAATAAATGCATATATATTTAATTTTTCCTGAGTAATATTTTAAATAATTGCTACATACTTCTTTTCTAAAAACAGAGGGATAAATCCAAAGAAAAGAAATCTCAAACCTTCATAAATTAATCAAAAGTTTGGAGAACATAACAAAGAAGAAACGAAACAATAGCTGAAACCAGCGTTACAAACTACTTGTATTTTATTCTTTGGCAATTAATCTCACTGCATTGTCTTAACTGTGATTAAAGAGCTGTAATTGAATGGCTCAAATTACCGCAGTCTCATTAACAAAATTTTTATATTTAGTTATTCTATTGAGTGAGATTTCAACAATTTGCTGAAACCAATATTCTTGAAAAAAGTAAATTCAATTTCTTAAGTAATCAATAAAAGTGGTGTAGTGAATTAATTTCATTAATAAATTATTCCCGAAAGAGTAATAATTTTAAATAAATAGGAATTAATATTGTAAATAAATAGGAATTATAGTATATGTTAAAAAAGTAATTTTCTATGATATACATCCTTCATTTAAGAAAATTCCCTTCAAGCTACATACCCCAAACGTGAAAGACCATAGTATCGTATTATGTCAAAAAATAGACACTTTTAAAATGACTAATGCAATTTTAACCTCAGCTGAGAAATTGGCATCGGCATAAATAGCGAAAATAAATTATTCTTTATTCATTTAATTTATTAGCACATAGTTATTTAAGGATTCCGAAAGCTTCTGAGTTATGAAGATTTTAAAAAGGGATTCTCTAATGTCTCAAACATTTGACGGTAAAAAAAATCTACACAGCTTTTAGCAACGCATTTTGCACCAAATGATAAAAAGGTATTTTTTGAGATTTAAAAATATAAAGTAAAAATAATAATAATATGAAAAATATATTAATTATATTAAATGCATTTACAAAAAAGGAAATTGTAATGTGCCCAACTTCTCATATATTTAGATTTATCATATCATGAAACCTTGAAATCTAAAAATTCATGCGAATCCTCTCAACAGTTCAGTAAACATTGAATGTCAAAACTTATAATCGGAAATTCCGAAGTCTTAAGTAGCCGTATACTAGTTGATAATATTTAACTATCAATACATTTACCATTAGGTAGTGAAAAGATCCTCTAAGGATTCATACCAAATAAACCGGAACGCCCTAATATCATGTTTGTTATTTCTTACAGAAGAGAGAGATTAATTTATAAGCTTTTTGATGTAAAATATGTTTAATGAAATGCTAATGGTTGTTACAAACTATCCTTAAATGGACTTTTGGGGTTGAAAATTTACGCAGTTATTGCTAATATTCTGTACAAAGAAAAGTGTAAAGGAAAACAGGAAATCATTTCAAACTTGGAACGTGAGAACGTGGTTCGTAACAGAAGAACGTGGAATGAAAAGGAAACCATAAGTTTAGAAAAGGAAAAAGGACTTGATGGAACACTAAACAATTTACCTTATGGAAATTAAACAAAAAGGTTTTGAGCTTGTTCTCCAATACAAAATCGTCACAGGACACAAACATTCTTCGTTACACTTTGGGGGCTATTTTAAAAAATCTCATGCTCATACTATAAAAGAGTATAAAAAAGTTAATTCTGTCATATGGATTACTTTTACGATTTTCATGCATTTTTATTCAAGTTTCACACATATTTCTTTTGTTTAATTATTATGCACATACAGTAATGGTTTAATCATACCCCTTAGATCTGTTAGTATGAATAATAAATATCGAGGATTAAAGAGAGACATATTTGCATTGTAATAATCTAGCATAAATACTCCCCCCCCACATCCAGATTTCTCCGAATATCTCTTTGAAATAACCATTATCTAATGAATTCTGCGACAAAAATGTCCACATTCGTTAAAGAGGAATTAATTTGTAATATTAATTAATAAATTAATATCATGAATAAGCTCCCTTCACATTAAAAATAATTGTTTCCAACTACGATAAAGATTGTGAAAATTATCAAATAGTGTTGACAATCCATCGCTTAATATGTTGGATGCTTAGATATAGCAAAGTGTATAACAAAATTGTTGAAATCATAGAGATTTTAAGGGAATTACGTAAAACCTAAACGAATAGGTCATGAGCTCATGGTCCGTAATTTCATCAGTAACATTTCAGAAACAAATAACGCTAATTCTGCAAACAACAAGCATTTTAAATTTTTCTTGTCTCATAAATTCTGGGTGGGTTTGGTTAGCTTCTTCGAAAGAAACACCATTGTATTTATGTAATCTTAATAAAATATATCCAAAAAGAAAGTCTATCATCTACTTCTTAGACTCTCAAAATTTTTAAATATGATCCGGAAAATCATAGAAACGGAAGTACAGAGATGAAATATTGTACATTTCGAAATCAGAAAGAAATAGGCAGACAAGGGGACAGACAATAGGCAGACAATCTTTGTTATTCTATATCCCATAAAACCAAACAATCAATAAACAGATAAGCTCTTTCCCTATTTTCATTCTAATGAATAAATTTACTATTTACAAGAAAAAGCATAGATTTGAAATATATTAATAAAAATACTATCGATTCAAAAATTCAAGATAACACTCAAAACTTAAATATACACGCCAATAGGAGAACTTCGAGACCCGACAAGATTTAAAGAATATAAGCCCCACTATATAACGGATCTTTAAGTTAAATCGCGAATACAAGTGAAACAATACCAACCATGAACTTGATGATTTCATTACTTTTCAGAAGCTCCTACTATGTTTTCAGTGGTATATATACTGCTTTATATATACCACTTGTTTGCATCGCCGCGTAAATCTTTGATTCGAACTACTACCACCATCATAGAACAAATACTAACCAAACCAATGTATATATTGATTAAATCTTATTTCTTATTCAATGTTACCGTATTTCTCTAATCATTCCTAGAAATTCTGTCACTGCTAATTGAAACCTGACGCGTACTTCTTCTCGAATAGGTTCGGTCTGGAGCCAAGTGTGACGACCTGCACCATCGACTGGCAACACAACGACTCCAATTACAAGTCCTTCATCTTGGTGTACTTCGTCCTGGGTTTCATGGTGCCCCTGGTCATCATTTCGGTGTGCTACTTCGCTATCGCCCGCAGGTTACGCAAGAACGCCAAGCAGAGGGGCGTCATACACGATCAGTGGACCAATGAGCGATCTATTACCCTGGTGAGTATGAATTTCCTACTTCTCCACTATGAAGTATTTCTGTCATCGATTGCTGTCCATACATTTCAAAGAAGCGTTTCGCCCTAGTAAGTACTTGGTGCCTAGTTCATAGACGTAATAGGGTGAAACGCAGAAGATTCCACCAGTTTCACTTCGTGGAGCTAATTAAAACTCATCATTAATCACGTCATTTCGCTTCTGGTAAAAGTGACCTTAAAACATTTTCAACTTGAGGCAATCGTGACTTTTGTGTCCTGCCTCCTGCCATAGCTTCTTTTAGCGCCAATAGCCATTTCGTTGTTTCATAAGCAAACTTGATGAAATAGAATACTGTTTGAGTTCTCTTTGTCAATCTTTGGAGATTTATCAAAGAGAATTCTCCCGATCTCTAAAAGGGGAATAAAAAATGTTTACCAAAATGAGAAAAAACGAAAATGCAGTAGCGACCGGAAAACAATGAGTGCTTTGGATCCTTTAAACATAATTTTAAAACGCAAAATATTGGAATTAAATTGGAGATATGAAATTTGATGCCCCGTGAAGTGTTGTGAAAAGGCGACAAAAATAGGAGCATGAGAGGAGCATGCGCAGAAAAAAAGATTAGATTTTCAGAACAACTGAATACATTAGAATTTGATATAGCATCCTAGATTCTTATGTGAAATTTGTTTCATGTTATGTACATCTAGCTATGCAGGTGACAGAATAATTCCACAAAAATGTACATCTGTTCCGCGTTCTTTTAAAGAATAAGACTTCCAATAATAAAATGATTTTCCAATTATACAAAACATAATAAATCAGTCTTTTAGGAAGAGCGCAGAATTACTTTAAGGTAAGAAGGAATTTTCGGGCCAGACTTATATTTGGGTTACTCATTTTTTCCTTCTCACTTTTCACTCTCGTTACATATATATTTCAGTGAAGCGTAAATAGTGTCATCTGTTCCGACAACTGAATAGCATCTCAAATAATAATAAAGAACACCTACCTGGCGACATGATGATTTACCATCCATCGCTTCTTATTCCTGAAAGGCAGCGATACATACGAACTAGCTGGACGCATTAATTTTTTTTTTTATTAACAATAGCTTTAGTTAGATCAAAAGTTCTAAGCTACCTCATTAGTGTTTTCATCCCTCCAAGAGTCTGCCTCCACTCAATGATGAAATCGGATCTTAAATCGAACAAATCTACCAGTTTTAGTTATCTTAGGTCTTAATATGTTTATGTCATCATTGTTTCCGACTGTGTTAATAAATGGGAGCGAATAGTTTTCAGTCGCTCTGTAATTGATCAATGAGAAGTTTCTCTTTATTTATATCTCGAGTTCGTACGACCATTTATTGTTTTGTTCAACAATAGGTTGTTATTTTATATATCGTTATTTGCTTATTGTTACAGATGCTGCTAGTAATAAGAGAAACATATTTTAAAGATATTGTAGGCAAGCATATAATGTCTAATATAGTGCAGAACGCCAATGATAAAGTATTCTCGATACAATTTTAACAAAGCCGAAATGTATGTTCAAACATCTTCTGAAATTGACTTTTTCGGGTTTCTAGTTCTAACTATCAGTCTATTATTAACCCTGATCAATATTGTCATGTAGCTTAGCTATAATCAAGCTAGGAGGAATTTTATTAAAATATTGATATTAAACGACTTTTCACCTATCTAGAGCATCAGATAGGACTTTATCAATTTAAACACATTTAGTGCATTTACCGTCATTGTATTATTCTTCTTACCGCATTTTTATGATTTTTGAAATATTATCGTACATAGTGTTGTTCATTGAGTCGACTGAGATAATTTTAGTACTCTGAATAAAGCGTTGATCCACTTCTATCTTGTGTATAAATTGTTCTCCGCTACATTTTAAAATGACTAAAGGCGCCTTCCCATTAGGGCCAAATACACTGCATGGGGAAGCTGTCCGATAAAGTCTTCAGCAAGCTTGAAAATAATTTTCAGTAATCATTATTGGCTTGTTGAAAAGCTAGTCAGGTGGAACGGCTACACAATGAAATGTACTATTTTGTCTTCTGTGCTATCCATTCTCTAAGAGGTGGGGCTGGAAAATATCACTTCAGAGCATAACGCCCTATTGTGAGAATGTTCGGAGAATGGTGAGTGACTGTGGGATCTTATGAAGCAAGAGTTGGAGATAGAGTAGTATCAGATTCATATCCTGGATCTCTCCAGACATGTCTGTTCTGGTTGTCGAAATAAAAATGGAATTGAGTTTCATCGCTAAAACCTATTCGCTGCCAATTAGAGCTGTTTCAAATCGATCGAGCCCGACATCACAGCAATCAGGCCTTACGGCGTATGGTTTGAGGTAAAAATGGCGTAACGATTTGCATGAGTGCATAATTCGCTCTGTCAGACATTTGTGAAGGTCCTGCTGATAAGTTATGAGCGAGTTGGATAGTGAAAATTTTGGTTCTGTAACATTTTTTTCCGACAACCGCTCTCTTCATGTCTTTTTGTTGAGGTCGTAAGTCGCTGCCGTTTATGACGCTGAAATCTGCTGTTGTTCTCTTAACAGCATTGCCTAATCACCGTTTTCGACCCAAATGAGTCGAAAGATTCTTCATTTTGCTCATTCTGCATCCTTTAAATTTTGGTGTACACTTTTAATGAGTATGAATACGTCAATAATCATAACAGTTGCGTAAATATCAATTTTTGACAATTAACAGACATTTATACCATCAAATTGAGATTCGCTCCTTATTAAACCTGTCGGATGCAAAATAATAATTCTCTAGGTGACCCTTCATTGAACATTAAGTTTTAATCATGAAATGTCTTTTCTTGTGAAATGTCATTACAATTGGCTTATGTTTTGTAAGTGCATCGATTTTTATCTTATGATGTATATTTTATTTAATCACTCATTGTTTCTCTTTTAGATGTCTCTGGTGCTGATTATTGCATTCCTGATAGCTTGGACACCTTATGCTGTACTTTGTTTGTGGGCCATCTTTTCCCACCCCCGCACGGTGCCGCCCTTCCTGACCCTCATCCCACCCTTGTTCGCCAAGGCATCTACTGTCTTCAATCCTCTCATTTACTACCTGTCCAATCCAAAGCTGCGCGCTGGTATCCTGGCTATTCTCTGCTGCTGTTGCAAGGACGCCAGTGTCGAAAGTATAGAAATGCCAGATTCACCTGTTCCCGCCAATTCTGACGCTGCATAAGCCGCTAGCGGAAAGATTTTAAATTTCTCGTTACTGCCGTGGAATCCGTATAAACCTAAATATCTCCAATCGATGCCAAGTCTTAAACGAAACTGTCTTCTTTACTTCGTATTTTCCAGCCATGGCACCTTACATTAATTACAAAGGAAATAATTACATCTAAAATCCATAAAATAATGCCAAGTTGGCTTGATTTTAATCCGTGTTTTTGCCAGTTAACAAGAAGCCTCCATAGGAGAATTAAACATATGCCAAACAACAATATTTTGACAAACTCACTTTTAATGGGAATGAGAAATATCTTCAATCATTACTAAGTTCTTAAGTGTGAGTCTTTTTTTTTTCTTCTTTTATATTGAACTATGAAACTTTACATGAATATTGCTGTGAAAATACCCTATAAGTCCAAGAGCTAAATTGACTCGATTTTATTTTCGCAGCATATAAGAAACTTAAATATGAGAGAATCAAGTAGAAATATCAAACAAAAAAAAATGATGCCAAACGATTAGATAGACTTTCTTTTGCATAATGAACGAGAAAATCCGGAAAAAAAATTGATATCAGCTTACTAATTATGTACAGAAAGCACACTACTTATTTGCGAGTTTCAAAACGTAGGTACAGTAAAACCTCGTTAAGTCGGATTTGTTGAGACCAAAGCCGGTATTGGGTATCGCAATTGACGGAAGAATGAGGGAAAGTAATTCAATGAAACATACTAGCAGAAAATTATCTTTATAATGAACAAATACAGTATTAATTCTTTTTTTTTTGTGAATAATGGAAGTGTGCTTAAAGTTATTCGAAAGCATTTTCCATTTGACCAGCGTAGCACCATACACCAATTGTCTGTGGTGATACGTGGTATTAATATGGCTTAGTTAACTTTGCACATAATATTTGTTAAGTCCCCCTTTTCAGAATACGTGTATGAAACAAATAATTGTTGATATAGATATTAATAAATTGCTTCTCAAATTATATTTAAAAAAAAAGAATCTTCGTACAGACCGATCTAGGTTATTCGGAGATCCGATTCAAAGGGGTCCTACGCAACGAGATTGTACTGTAGAAACGTATTTGTAGCAGAAGTAGCATGACGCAATTTGTAAAAAAAAACTATAAAAATGTCAAAAGTTTAGGTGAAACGATTTTTAAGAAACAGCAGAGATTCAAAAGAGAAAAATCCCAAAAATGTGTTGCACATTTTTCAACAGGGGCTTTATTCTTCAATCTTTATTTTTGAGGAGACGACAAATGAAAAGAACAATGTACTTACTCTCTCCGTTTTCTGGAATTGGAAGTTATTTTTCTTTTTTATTCGATTGAAACGATTGTAACATTTTTGTAGAAATATTGATTATAACAGCAAAATCAAAATCTAGTGATCGTTGTTTCTTTTTTAATATTTGTGTCAAAACTTAAAGAACACAATCATCGAAGAACAAAAGTTCTGGCTTCATCGTATTATTGACATCATCGAAAATCAAAGGAAAAGACGCCAACGCTCCTTTGAATGATTTCAAGCTCTAAAGAAGAACTTCAATGATGCCAGAAAAGGAAAAACAAATTCAGACTAAGTAGTTATTTATAAAAAATTTGTATTAGCCACCCAAGGGGCTATTGTTTTAGCCAATGACAAAATAGCCACCCCCCTCCAACTCTTTACGATATAAAGTATTTTCTGACAAATCCCAAAAAAATCAGTATAAATAAGATTTCCATTTCATTATCGTATTATCTTTTGCTTTAATTCTAATATTTAATTGAATAATTTAATATTTATTTTTTTAAAAAAAAAGCTAGCACCTTTGGTGGTTAAATCTGTATTTTACAAGACTTCGCAAAGAGCATTTATTGCCTTATTTTGTGAGTTTATTTCCACGATAAACAGTATATTTAAAACCACATGAAACGTGCGAGGAGAAGTAATTTAAATTTATTCATGCATGTTTACTTCCTGAAAATGCGAAAATATTCTTTATCTAGCACATTAATTAAAATCTATACTTTTAAATTGAAACGTAAATAAGTTTCTTTGACTATTTTGATAATTTTCTTTGATTACTTATAATGAAGATTTATAGATTATATTTTACTCAAAATGTCTTTTCAGTATTTAGATATATTTATAATCGGAAATTTATTAGGAGTAGATGAATTATGTTACATCGTATCTGTAAAAAGAAAAAAAAAATCTTTTTTTTAAAAAAATGGCTTGCATAGTACAGGTAACTGAAGAAAAAAAAACTTTTAAAACACTGTTTGCACATATACTTGCTAACTGTCCATGTCCATGTTAAAAAATTATACTTTTTATTTTTTTGATGCTGTTACGGTTCATTGATTAGTAAAACTCAAGCTATTAAATTCGAATTAGTAAATGATTTACCTGAAACATTGAAAGAGACTCCTTAACTTTTAAACAATTTTTTTTATTCACACGTATACAAATTTTGTTTTAGCGACAGTATTTTAATTCAAGAAAATAAATTCTGATGTAGATTTGGAAACACTGTTGATACAATATTAAAAAATTAATTTTTCTTTTAAAAATTTTTTCACTAATCTTTCCTAAATTTTTCATTCACATTTTTCCGTTTCACTTTTTCCAATTTCTAATCCTCATACATATAAAAGTATTAAATCATTTGAAAAATAATTCAGTGAATATTATTATATATAAAATAAAAAACGATGTTTGGCCAATTTTCGATTATCGAGTCCTCTTAATGAAAGAAAGAAAAATAAGAGGAATTATATTTAAACTTCCGTACAACTAAAGAAATAATTACTTAAAATTTAGTTAAAATTGCTGTTCGTTTTCGCTATCACTGCAATTTTCATAAATATTTTGAAACTACCAGTAATATGTGAAAAAAATATAAAATGTACAAAGTTCAATACGATGAAATATTGTGAAATTATAAGTGAATATAAATTTACTATTTTCATGATTTTAAAATATACTGTTTTTTTCTCATAATCTTGTTCAATATTTTGAGCAAGAGGGTATATTATTTTAAAACATTTTTAAATGCGAAAAGGAGAAATAGTATTCCAAATCAATTAGCAAGTCGAAAGTTGTTGTCTTTTAAATTTCACCTGAATGAAAGATGTATAATCATAAAAATAAGATAATTACTGAGAAGATGTTGATCTTATTTTAGAAAGAAAAAAAAACGGAAACAAATATTGCATTTTTTTTTATTTACTGGATAAAAATTATCCTTATAAAATCATTCAAATAAATTATTTTGAGGAATTTATAAACATGTAAGTGATTGAATTAATTCTGAGTTTAAAATTGCTTATATATTAACAAAACATTAAATCGGGATTATTTATGGATAAATTTTTCTCCTTTTCAAATAATTTATCAAAAATTATAATTCTTTTAGCGAGTTTCGTGTTTCAGTTGATTTTAATGACTTCTTTGCAAGTAACATGTTTTTGCTTTAATTAACATATGTCGTATCGTGTCGTAATAATTTATATCTAAAGAAATTATTTGAAAAGTAACAATTCTTAAAGGTTATTAAAAATATTCCCCAAAATATTGAACGCGTGGCAATAATTTTCAGAAGTTTTTGTAAAGAAAGTGTGCATTTTGATTCTGTCCTGCTTTGCTTTACATTAAAAAAATATTGTTCAGAAAAAAGTATCCTATGGAACTATAGAAAAACAGACAAAAACTACTATTGGTTCCAAAATTTGGAAAATATTCCGTAAAATTTTACTTGAAGAAATTGTCGACATACCATTTCCAAAAAATTCCTCTTTTTATTTAAGTCATTTTTATTTATAAGAGTAACATGGTTATAAATTAAATAATTTTAAAGTAACAATACAATTTAAAGGGTTTTTTTATCTTTCATTTCTTTTGAATTAGAGCAATGTAATTAAATAAATATCCAATAAAATTATTTTATACATTTTATTACGCACTTAGGGGTATTTTTTATTCTATTAGCTAGTGACATTTTTTAATTGATCCTCGTCTATATGGAGGATTTTTCATACCCCCATTCATAAGTGGTAAATTTATAAGAGCACATCAATTTTAGAGACTCATTCCAAAATTAATATGATCTGGAATTTTAATAACTTTAAAACATATCTGACAATTCTGAAGAGTTTTAAAAAACAACGCAAATATTAATTATGGTTAACTCAAAATAAAATTACATATAATCAATTTCAGAAAACTATTACGAAAATTTTACACTATTAATTTCTTGCAACATTCCAATAGAATTAAGGAAAAAATTATGTAATGAGAATGATTGCCCAAAAGAAAATCTCTTTACAGAAAAACTTATAGCTTCCTTTTCGTGAATAAAGTGGTGTATATATTTATATGTAAACATATATGCATGCATATAAACACACACGTGTGTGTGTTTATATATATATATATAACAAAATGATAACATAGTGAAAAAATTCTAATAAAATGAGAAAAAAAAATTACTGATACTTACCCTCAAATCTTATAAATGATTCTAAAGCTCTCTTAAGCATATTAAAAAATGCATAATAAATTTGCATTTCTTGTATCTGGATTTTGAGTTCGAAAATTAATATCAGCAATACATAAAACGCATCTGTCAGAAAATGACACATCGTCTAACTCCGGATCATTAGAAGAGCAAGTTAGGTGTAATCAGTCACTGGACAGCTGAACTTGAACCATCGATAACCATCCAATCTTTTTTTTTCATTCAGTATTGGAAGGGAAAAAATACTGCTGTTACGGCTTTATCATTACAAAAATAATTTGATCGTCACCACAGAAGTAAAAAAATATTTTATTGTTATAGTTATTATGTATCTGATTTACTCCTTTCGAATTTTTTGTATGTTATGGAAAAGAGGAGAAAAGCTCTAGAAAGAGAGTAGAATGATCTATAAAGTTGCTTTTTAACTGGCTCCTGTGCATTGTTGTTGCCATGGAAGTTAGGAGAGGGAAGTGCCAGCTCAGGTGTCGTCCTCGTCACTTGATTGGTTCAAAATTACAAGGTCCGTTGCCAATAACCCTCGTGTGGCTTCTAGTGCCACGTTAATAAAGCTAACCGCCCTGTGCATTGCAATGAAGCAAAGAACGAAGTCACTAATGTGATGCAGCTATTTAATCTTCATCTCCGTATTTACTTGCTGGATTTGGTAATGGCATTATCTGGACTTCTAGTTTTCAATTCTCTGTCGCTGTTTTTCATATAATATCGATTATATTATATATGAAAATTGAAAATTGGAAACACATCGCGTAAAAAGCTTCTATTTACAAAAGTTTTTTATGTTATGTCTCAATTCATAAGCTTCGGTTTTCAAACTTCCTCTTTCAGACGACGTCTTTTCGATACCTCTATAAATAAATAACACTAGATAAAAATTATTCCTCGGGTTTGAGGCTTAATATAAATCTATATAGGAAAAATTTGATTAACTGATCAGAAAAATATCAGTTTTTCTTTATAACGGAAAGAACTTGTTATAGTAAAAATTCTTCCATTGAAATCCTCATTTAATAAATCTCGTGTTAAATATACAGACCTTTAATTACTGAATACGTTCATAAAGCTATATAAATTATTAAATTATGCATAGTTAAAAAACACTCTTCAATTTTGCCTTTAAATGGGCTCTGCTAGAAACAGTATTTCTGCAGGTTTATTGTAGTCTTAAAACTACATTCAGTGATGAAACTCAATATTATTCTAAATCTTAAAGATGACTTCAAGTTATAGATAAAAGACTAATGAAAAACTTAGATTTTAGTTTATTTTGTATTATAATATTTTTATTTTTTTTAATAAATATTTTAATACATCCAGAATCGTAAATTAAATTTCTTTAATGCTTGTTTTCTAATTTTTTTCCAAAACGATGTTTACAAAATTAAGGCAAAAAAAGGACAAGGTTTTATTTATGATCTTACGAAGTCAAAATATATATGATATATGTGATATATGTGAAAAAATTAATTAACATATTTATTTTAATATAATTTTAATGGAATAAAGATTTAGAAGCGATATTTCTATTGTCTTATTATTACGTTTCAAGTTATTTCAGAAAACAATAACGTAAGTATCTTTTTTTTTTTCAATACCTATTATGTTATCAAATATTCATAGATTTCCAAAATTATAAAATATTCAAAATATTGAGACAAATATGCATTATACATCTATGAATTATTCAAATCGTTATCTTTATTTAAAATGAAGCATTCCCTTTTTCTAACAAAATTGTCCAATCTTAAGACAATTCTATAACATTTCATTAAAAACTATCATTTCATATCGATTTTTTATGCACTTAAGAACATCTTTTACGTAAATACTCTTTCTTAATAATGTTGTTTACGCAAATAAGAATAACATAATATATCTCACTAAAAATAATTTATTTCTTCATTTAAAATATTAAGAAAATCATTATTTCTAAAGTAAATTTCCGTTCCTTTGAACACTGCTTTACAATTGTCCATAGATATAAATGAAAAACAAAACTCAATCAAATGAACCCCTATTTTAGAGCAAGCGTATGACAATCTTTTGTTATTCCAAAATAGCACATAAAAAGAAAAAGAATTCCTTTCAGATTCATCTACGACGTGACCAGATAGAATATTTATAAAAGCATTTAAATCTTTATATGATTAATATTAATCCTACAGGATGGGATTTAATAATTATAACAGAATAGCCTTAATATAATAGATTTTAAGGAAGAAAACTAACTGAACAATTATATATGAGCTTCAATTCTCAAAGATAATCTTCAATAACTTACTTCATTTTCAATTATTTTCACTTGACATATTTCTTTTATATTATCATCTAAATTTTAGTTGTATGATTTTTTTAAAATTTGAGACTGGAAAAAAAATTTTAGTAGTCTCAATACGCCAAAAAGTTTGTTAGAAAATTGTTTTGAAATGTCGAGTATTTCATCAAAAGTATTAACATTTTTACTAATATTTCTCTGTCTAATTGATAATAAAGCATGTTGGATGATCTTGAATTGCTTCGATGAACATCAATGAAATTAATCAAATGTTTCCATATATATTCCATGTTCTTACAAATGTTTCCATATTGCATTATTATTTAATAAATTCTATTACATTCTAAATTCATCAGCCAAACGGCTAAAACGTAGATATATTTGCCGCTTCTAATTTATAGATATATTAGCTAGCTAAGCCTTTTTTTTCTTGTCAATTAAACATTTGAATATTTGCATTCTAGAATTACAAATAAAGTACTAGTGTGTGGGAATTTTTCAGGAAAGAAACGTTATTTAAAATTTTAATTATCTAATACTTATTAAATTGTTTGCAATATTAAAACAGTATCTGTAATTTTCAATTAATAGATATCTATACATTAATCGTCAAAAAAGACATTCAATATGAAAAAATTGCTTAAAAATTGTTTTTTTTTCTATACAATGAAAAATTATCGTTCCATTTTGTTGTATGAATATTTATATACATGTACAATGGCATTTTATGGGAAGAGTGTTATTTGTAAATCAATAATACTGTTGGAATGTGTGAAATATGTCATAAGTGGAAACGTTTCCTGAGGTCCAATAGATGTGTGATAAAAACTCTAAAGGCAAAATTATGTGAGCTTATGTAATTATATCTCATCAAATATGCTCAGAAAGTAACAATCAATCTAATTAAATTGTATCCACTTTGTAATTAAATTGGCTCACAAAGGTATAAGACTATTATTTTAATTATGAAACAATTGTAAAATACATTATTATAAATGAAATGTTAGTCTAGTATCTAGATACATTTACACTATATAAATGTCTTAAGAATATCCAGTATTTAAGAGTGATATCACCTTGTTACAAGAACAAATGTTTCAGTGTTGTTAACTATATTATCCTTCCAGTATTAGTGCATGAATAATTATTATCGAGTGGATATCTAAATATGTGTTAAAAGTATAGAAGAATTTTTACGCATGAATCGTGACATTTAACTCTCATCTGTACATAGTTGTAAAACAATTGTCTCGTTATGAATAGACTTTTGTGTTCTTTTAACTATGTCTTATAAATAATTATATGTGTCAGTTTTTAATTAATTGGTAGATAAGATTTCCAGTTAAAGTTCTCGGTAATAGATTAGAAAATGTAGAATATAATTAAAAATCTGCGCAGTTGGAAAAAAATCGTGACATTAAAAAATTCAATGGCAACATATAGAGAAGAGGGAAATAATATCTTCGTCTTATGTCAAAAAATAGGATTCACAACACGAATTTTCAGTTGCCCCAATATTGAAATTAACCTCGCTGTCTTGTAGAGGATGGCATATGTTCTAATTTCAATAGAAATCAATTTTTTTATAGAGTAAATTTTTTTTTTTGTCTTCCATATTTTAAGACTATCTGTAAGTTTCCTTTCACATATTAAAGAAAAAACTTCGTATTTATGGAAAGTTAAAGAAACAGTACAATAAACAAATGTGTACATTATAACGTCTCTAATAATCGGAACATTGTCATAAAATATGTCCCGAGTTTGATTTTAACTGTCCCAGGGAGATCGAGCTCACCCAAAAGGCTTAGAGCTGGCAGATCCAAGGAGAAAGAACAGCAACGAAGAGATAGGGTCAATCAACAATCACTGAAAACATCAAAACGTATACAAATTTATAAAATACCAAGTTCTACAGGGGAAAAAAAGTAAGGTATACTTTGTTCACGATTCCTGTAGGAACCAAAGGTAAGTCATAATATCAATGAAAAAAATCAGCGTAATCTGGTTTTATGATTTATCACTGCAAGTGATTGTTTGACATAAGGCGAAGACAGCGTTTCCTATTTTTGCTGTTAGTTCCGGTGTCACGTTTTTTTCCTCTGGCTAATTCGTAAAAAGAAAATATATATATATTTATTTGTGCATGAAATTGTTTATCTACTCCATATAACGTCCAATTCTACGAACAACACTGTTTGCATGTATAATGCATAGAGCATTTTAAGTACAAAAGAACAACTTTCTAAGTTCGTTGGCATTGATTCAAAAGCATATTCACGTTTGTTTGCACTCATCCCTTTCTCCATTTAAGCTTTTTCAAGGTAAAAAAAACAAAACAAGTACAATAATTTTTTTTTTACACAAGAAATTTTATACTCATGGTTTCGGTATCGATTTCTCTATACCAATCCCCAATTTGTTTGTGAAATTTTATTTTATTTGCGTACAGAGCGATTTAAGTTAATAAGTAACCATTCGAAACTGTCTATCTGGCGGAAAAAATAACGGTGTAAATTCTTGTGTTTTTTTTTATTTAAATAAACTATTGAATGACAATTTTGAAGTTATGTAATTTTCTATAGCAACAATTTCCAAAATTTTATCTTAAGAAATAATTCAGAGATTTTATTTAATTCTAGAAAAACTTGAATTTTCTTTTCCTTTATTCTTTTGAATCTGTCATAAGTAAAAAACAACAACACGAAACATTGTTTCTCTATATAATAGAAATTATTAAAAAGGAACTTGAAAGTAAGAGTTGATATAATATAATTATATACAGGTATTTACGGTATGTTATTCCTAAGCATATTTATAATAATTTTTTTACCTATGTATAAAGATGGATGCGCGTTGAATGTGCAATGCCTGGGAAATAAAAAACACTTTAATCAAATATCTCTGCTAATCTTGATTTATTAACCACCCAAGGGGTATTGTTTTAGTTGAATCAATTTTGGTGTACTAGATCATCTTTCAATTGCTTATTGTCTGTTTCAATTTTTATTACATATGGCTTAAAATATACTCAATTTAAAAATTTATCGTTTCCTTTAATTTTAATATCGGAAAAGTTAACTATTGTCCATTTCTCCATATTTTATCGTTTTTATTTTAATTCTTATATTTAAATAAGTAATTTAATAATAATTATAAAAAAGTGCACCTTGGGTGGCTAAATCTATTCTTTGCAAAACTTTGCACAGAACTTTCGATTGGTTTTATTTTATTTGTGCTTTCAGAGTGCAGCTCCGCTAAATAATTAAATACTTGAAATAATATTCTAAAAAAATTATTATTTGCTTCATGCAAAGTTTCAGAAGTCTTACATATAAATTTGGTTACTAATACTTTAATTTAGATCGCTCGCTATTTTTTTTATTATCATTCCTGCCATTCAAAGAGCTATACAAATATTTTACTTCCTTCATTAACTGCGAATTCTTTTGTTATTTCATTCGAAATAAATGAGCTTCCAATATACATTATGACATTTGAATGATTATAGTTTGATTTTTCAAAAAAGTTTTAGTGTTTGATATTTTTAGTCATAGCTTTAGTCTATCCTGTGCAATGAGAATATACGTAAATAGGCTTGTGTTGTTGTCATTGTAGATTTTAGTTTCTATTAGTGAACAACAGTTGTATCAAAGAAGATGAATTGGGCTTGAAACATTTTTCTCAACATTGTTTTGATAAGAAAAAGGTAATCAAGTATTGCAAACTTGTATTGAGATATAAGGTGAGATATTGTGAAATAAAGGAAATGACTATACATAAAAATACTTTTGAAAAACCCTCTTTTAAATATATAATTTCAAAAATTTTAATTAACTAAAGCTCCTTCTCTTTTTTTTTATTTATCAGATATGTAAGTGAAATTTAATGTATAATTAATATACTAAAAGAAGTCTTTTTACTTTTCATTTTATTTGTAAGAACATTTTATAGTTAAATCAAAACTGCGAGATCATGAAATATTTCATTGAACATATCAAAAGTATTATGAAAATATCAAGATGTAAATTAAAATTAATTTATTGAATTACTAAATGCTTAATTTGTGATTCTGAAATGTAATTTTACTCTACAATTTCTGAGGATTTAGTATCATATCAGCTGAAATAAATATTTCCAATATCTCAGAGTCGATCTCCCTTTTTTAAGGACAATCTTGATGTGTGCTCTTTCGTCATCTTAATAGAGTCCAACCCTTGAGAGGCTAACCATCAAGAGTGAAACACAAGAAAAGGAAGTTAATTTCATAATCGGTGTTTACTAATTTCAATTCGTACAGCCTTGTATATAGTTAGAGTTGTGTGAGAATTTATATAAAAAAAATTCAATTCTAATTTTTTTCTTAAAAAAAAAACTAACTTGACAGTTAGGACTAAAAAAAACTTGCATAATGCATTTACTTTGCTTAATGCATTTACTCTGTTACTTTATTTCATATTTTTTTATTTATTTTTATTTTTATTTTATTTTATAATTTTTTTTAAACTTTTTTTTTGTTGAAATCAGAGCTTTCTTTATTCTCAAATCGTTTTCTCTTTCTCTCGACCCTGGTTTATCAAAACTAATATTTTCATAAACCTGAGTCCTATAAATTACGAATGCGAATTAAAACTTTTAATTGATCATAAGAAAGTTATTTCAAAACAACTTTTTTTAATTTATTATTTAATTATTCACTAAAGACAATGACAAGCACGTATTCTTTTAAGAGAAAGCTGGAATAATATTTAATGTTTATTTTTAGAATAATATTTATAAAGACAGGATTCACAAATTTTTTGACATTTTGAAGAGTTTGTTTCAGGCTCAGAATTATACTTTTAATTTTGTTAATTTCTATTTTTCTTCCCTCTCTCTCTCTTCCAATAAAGAGGATCTCCAAGAAACCCTAGCTTAACACTAATAAGAATGCAGATTTTATATTTAATATGGTTATTGTTTGAATACATTGGATGATATCATCAAAAACCAAACTTCCTTTTAGTTGAATAATTCTCAGCAGAAAAAAGTAACGCATTATAATTTAACGGTGATATTCATTTTGTTCACTTGCTTCCTTCTTCGAATTTAGAAATTCCTTGGTTTGTTATTATACTCCTTTTCGTACGAATGAACTAATCTTGGCATTACAAAACGAACGAATAACGTTATTTTTTCAAATAAGTTAAAATTTGATTTGATAATATTTATGGCTTTACAGGATTGAATTATTGTATTAGTTGTATAAGATTTTTTAATTATTGTATTAGTTTCAATGTGCTTCTATATTGTAATGCAATGTGTATAATATCTTAAATATTTCAAAACCTCTGTCTAAGTATATGAAAAGAGTTTTATTTTAATCAGGCCAGGAAATGTAATCAGGGTTCTAAAGATGACTGTGTTATTAGATGTATGGTACGTTTGTGATTGTGTCAATGCAATGTGAATCATTGAATGTGATTTTCATTATATAATCAGTATGTACTGTTTTATAATATCCATTGTTCAAATATATTGTATGTAAATTAAAGCATATATATATACATATATTATATTTGTGATGTTACGTTTAAACGAAGAAATCTATAACAATGTTTGGTGGTGGTGTAATAAAACTTTTTATCTGATTTGACTTTGGTATTTTTTTAAAATTTTGTAAGATATCTACTACATTGAAAAAGATAGCAAAGAAAAAAAGAATTTAAAATCGATTTATAGTGCTCTAATTGAGTAACGTAAATTAAATAAGTAAACATTTTTAGTAACTGTAATCCTTCATTACTAAGCGATTATTTCTTACTGATTGTTTTACGGCTACCTATTTTTCTCTTAACCAAAATACGCCTCTTTATTTTGAGCCACTGTTAAATGATGAGATCGATATCCGAGCTGCCTCTCCTTTCTTCACATTCACACTATGCTACTGTGAGGACTTTGAAGTAGCTGCAGTACCTAGTACATGGCCGGCGTTATTTAAATCGTATCTTGGGTTCGAGTCCCCATGCCAATAAAGACCCGTCGTGTAATGGAGTGACGTTAAGTTTATCGAGGATCTAAATGGACATGCGTGGATTTTGTACAGAGAGAAGCCATCTCAGATGTCATCCTCGTCACTTGACCGTCGTTCAGAATGACGAGACCTACTACTAGTAACCTTCGTGTTGCTTCTAAATGCGATGGCCGCTGAGTGGTCATGGTCGCTGACTCACGGAAGGCGGTTTTCGTCGAGTAGTGGTTTCGAGCCTTGATGCCACAAAAGACCCACCGTGTAGCCGGGTCTGATGCACTTTAAATCTGTCGGGGCTCAAAGTCCTCCCGTTGGTGTGGAAGTTTAGAGAGTAGGGAGCCAGCTAAGGTGTCGTCCTCGTCACCTGACTGAGGTTCAAATTTACGAGATCCATCGCCAATAACCCCTTTGAAGTGCATCATTAATAAGCAATAATCAATCAAATTTAACATGAGATCCTTGAAAGATTTAACAACCAAATCGAACGTTTAAGATCCGATAGATTGAGCGTCTACTGCTCCACTGCACAATGGTTCTTTATTAGATCCGTTAGCCATTTTTCTCTTTCCCATGGGATTTACTGTCTTTGATAAACAGGGGTAACGCGCCCCCGGGATGTCATGGCAGTTTTTCTATATTTTCGACCCTTTCTCTTGTCAAGTAATTCTTAAATTTTCCCATTTTTTCTACATCTGGATCACAAATGTACATCATTTAGGGCATTATAGCTAAGTTTGGTTTTTTTCACCTTAAACATCAACTTTCACTTAGCCACTTTCACAAAAAGAGTGGGCGCACATTTTTGATTGTCTCGGTAATCGAAACTGTGCGTAGAATTACACATTGTTCGATGCCAAGACTAATTAATTAAGCGATTTCTTATTCCGCATAACATGGCCTTAACAGATTACAAGATTCTTATATATTGTTTTCGCTGAAAACTAATAAGCATTTTTTTTCCAGAAGAGAGAGAGATTTCTGTATAATCTCCAAGATGTATTAAATCTACAACTTCTCATAGATTCTTCTTAGAATCAAATCTGCTGTAAAATTTCCAGCAGAACTAATGACGATGGGGAACTCATTATTTTAAAATACGGTTGAATAACGGTGCCTGATACTTCACTGAAGGCTGCAGTCGATGTTTCACTGGGAATGTCATTCATGTCCAGTTAAAGAGACGATTACCTGTACCAAATCGCACGTTAAATAAAATTGTGATTAAGTCCTCGTATAGTGTGAGATCTGAAAAAAGAGTGGTGCCTCCAAGCTATATGACTGAGATTTCTGAGTTAATAAATTCCTCGTGTTGTGATCAAAAGCGGTATGCATGAATATTATAATTTTTCTTAAAATTAAGAAAACTTTAGAATCTTATTCACTCTCTCGGTAACCCAGTAGTCATGGTCGCGATATAAGAGCAAGCAAGCGTTGTTTCCATCGAGTCACAGATGGACCCAACGTGTAATGGGGATGATTCACATTAAATCTCTTGAGGCTCACTGCCCTCACGTTGGGATGGTGCAGAGGTTAGGAGAGTGAGAAGCCAGTTCTAATTACTCTATCGAGGTAACAAATTATGAGGTCCGTCGCACTGTTAATAAGTAATTGTATCAATTGAAATTCAATTCACATTATTGTAATCCCCAACTATTCTGCTCTTCTATTCTGCTCAATGTTTCGAATGGCAACTTGATTCGAACATTGCAATTATCGAATTTCATGTGTGCTTCCGGTTTTCTTAACATCTTACTCGAGGGCAGTTGACGATTGCGTAGTTTTCAAGCACAGTCAAGAGTGAATGATAAGTATCTTCTTCCCATAACTTCCACACAACGTGCGAAATTAGTGCATTTTGATAATATATAATTGGCATTTATCTATTATATTACTAAATTTGTTAAAAGATTGGTCGAATATGAGGTACTCGAAGAAAACTGATTTTAACACTAGGGAACTATTGAAAATATTATTGCGGAACGTTTGTAGAAATAGATGGCAGATACGCGACAATTATTGCGGAGGCATATAAATAGAAAAGAACGGTGAAAGGGAACGAAACACATGAAATTATAACAATAATCAATATCTATTTTGAGAAAATAATGTCTTATTCAAATATTTTAATAAGTTTTTAACTCCGATGCACAATAAGAGTTCTTTGATTCTTTATTAGAATGAGAAATATTAAAATGTAACAATTTTCTTATGGTATCGGTATAATGCCACAAAAATTTAGGTTTATTTTTTTTTAATTATTATTAGGATACTCCTTTAGAAAAGGTAAAACTTTTTTTTTATCTTCAATTATCTCTTGATGATTGAAGGGGGTTAATACATATAAAGAGAATTTAGTAATTTCCCTGTGTGAATGAACATAAGCATCCTTATGCTATTTTTAAGAGAATTGACTGTTTGTTTAATTAACATCGCATAGTTAGGAGGGCTATTGGCGATGGACTTCGTTAACTTCAAATAGCGAAAACGGCCCCTGAGCTGACACCTCATTCTCCATACTTCCACACAATCCCAATGAAAGGATTTTGAACCTCAACACATTTAACATGTTTCAGCTCCGAAGCACAATGGGTCTTTTTATTTTATAATAAATGAGTTTCCAAAGTGTTAAAATTTTAAATTGTCATATTTTTTGAACAATCTAGATATTTCAAATAGAGTTTGGTACACAATACATAGAAATTGTGGTTGTTAAGTATTTATGCAGATAGGATACTACTGATGTCGGATCATGTTATTTTTAATACGATGCCTCTGTTTAGAAAGAATAAATCGAGTGTGTGTGTGTGTGTGTGTGTGGGTGGGTGGGTGTGAACTCAAACAGTCAAAGGTATTTTAACGAAAACTCCAGCTTTTTATATCAACCTGACACTAAAGTTCGTTAATTAAAGCCAATTACGCCTGTCAGGTGATGAGGTCATCATTCTAGTGTCGTCCTCAAAGGTATTTAGAAGAACAACCATCATTTACTTGTTGTGTAACGTTAGTTGAATCGAAAATATTTTGTTGATTTGAGACTGCAGTAACCGAGGAGTCACGACATCGGAATTGTTGCCAACGGTACTTTCAGTCAAAACGCTTGTTCCAGTTTTGTTTCCATTGAAAAATCGTCATGCGTGTTGCATGTATCGAGAGCCCAATATCTTCACGTTGGCATGGTGTTGAAGTTTAGGAAGCACAACAGTCGTCGCTTCATGACACTTTCTATTTTGTGTGAAATATGGCACAGTTTAGAGACGTTTTCCATTTCTGGTGTAACATCGTATCATCGTCTTGTGACATTTTTCTGGTTTGACGAAAACGGTCGACGGGATTTTACACAATTGTTCCGATGCTTAAACAGTAATTTTAGAAAGAAAAAAAAAGAGAAAATAAATTGATCTATCTAATTTTGCACTTGGGAAAAGTTACCTGAATTTCATTAGACATTAAAACCTTTTTAAGATATTTTTTTTTAAAACTCGGGGGGGGGGGGCCCAGCGAAAATTAGATCTCAAAGCATTTTTTTATCAGAGGAATATAGTGTGAAAAAAACTCCTAGAACTTTTCTCCGTATCGGGAAACACTGAGGTTCTTGGGGAGTCAATGATAGCTTTCGAAACGATTTATTGGGTATTACGAGTGTAGGTGTCGCACCTGATCGATGACAGTCATAAAAAGGGAAGGAGAAAAAGGACGTGAGAAGTAAAATGGTCTTTCTCACTGAGAACAGAGACATACGTTTTTTATTTCCAGTGGCACTTTGCCACTGAAAGTAGAATTTTTTTTTTTTTTTTTTTTTTTTTTTTTTTTTGAAAAAAAGAGTCTTTGTTCTATTCTGTTGTTTGTTTTGATAGACTTAAGACTTGGTAACCATTGAGTCATGAGTTCGAATGTATTATTTCTTTCGAATCTAGGTACAATAGGAACTACTACAACTATTGTTGCAAAATGTGTAAATATTAGCAAAAATATTTGCTAACTATATTTTGTGAGTAAATCTTGAAGCATCATTTGAAGAGATATGAATCTTTGTTTATGATGGTACTCGTTACAATAAACCCAATGGTTTCTTGGCAAAGGTTCAAATTTGAGTAGAATAGTGTTAAATAATGTGAGAGCCGCAAATAATACATCTGTTTAATTACTCGTATTCTGTGTCTTTGAAAAGAATCAAGAAACGGAACTAAATTTCTTCTTTATTTAACATAAAAAAAAAAAAAAGAATGAAACGACGCGGAAAGTAGAGCATTCTGACGCGTACGAAAAGAGAATATGACAGAATAATTGGTTTGCTAAAGTCTTCTTTACGTTACTGTCATCCCTCATTTTTTTTATTTTACTGGTCTGCTATTAAAATATGTTACAAAATGTCTGGTTTATTAAAAAACAATTTTAATATTACACGATGGTTTCGTGTAATACTAACATAGTTTGTCGGCATTAATTTCTCTTATTTGTTTGTTAATTGAACGTTTCCGGGCTGTCTATTTTTGCTCAAAACTAAGTTTAATAACCACAGCCATGTATCTCGTAATTTCGAAGCACACTCAGATAAAGAGGTCAGTACCAAAGCTTTCATGTCACGCTCTAAATATGTGGCCGCGGTAGTCAAGTGGTCGTGGCCGCGGTAGTCAAGTGGTCGTGGCCGCGGTAGTCAAGTGGTCATGGTCGCAGATTCACTGCGGCGGATTTCGTCGAGTCGTGGGCTCGAGCTTCAATGCCACTAAAGACTCACCGTGTAGCCGGCTGATGCACGTTAAATCTGTCGTAACTCACAAAGTCCTCTTGTTGAGGTGGTGGTGAAATTTGGAGAAGAGGTACTAATTTAGGTGTTGTTCTTGTCACTTGGTTGAAGTTCAAAAGGTCTGTCGTCAATAGCCCTCTCTGTTATATCTTATCCTTTATTGTTGTATAAAAAATACTCCATTTTTTTGTCAATAAGTGCTGATTGGCACTCGGGGGGGGGGGTATTGCTAGTATAGGTCAGCTTGTTCCCTTTAGGCATTCTGCCAAGAGCCCTCATGTTGCTTTTCAATAATACGTTAATATAAGTCAATCATCAACAAAAAATCTTTCTTATATTTGTTGTATGGAATTTTCAGAGAAATGCAATACTTTTTTTTAAAAGAAAAATCTTTTTTTTTTAAACATTTATACTTATGAATGAATATAAGCTTACAAAAAAATTGTTCTATATTATAATAAATTGAAACAAAAGGAAAACCTGTATTTATTAATCTTCAAATAAATAACACAAGTTTTAATCATAAGAATGTTGTAAATGCAAATCTTATATTCAACTAATGTCATTAATACATTTCATTTATTCAAAAGTTCATTGTTCATTACAGAATGATTTAAATATTGTTTTAATTTGTCAAAAGAAATTTGAATTTTTAATGAATATAATTCCCATATATTCCAGCATATAATATACGCCTATAAATTCAAGCTACATTTTTAGATACTTTCTTCATAATTCTCTGTAAAGAAACATGACATTTGCAAGTGTGTTTCTCTCATTTTTTGAAGTTTTACATTCAAAGTATATTCCAAGGCTTTCAAACAATTGCATACTGACAAATGATAAGAGGACCAATATGTGGAGGGGGAATGCTTGAGGGTGGGTGAGTGAGTGAATGTAAAGTTTATTGGTGCAAGAGCCAGAAACGGCTATGCTGCTCCAAACAATATTAAACTGTGGTCTAGATGTGAAGATGAAAAAAAGACAAAAGGGATTGACAAGGAGGGGGGCCGTAAATAGAGAAGGATCGCTAGGGTATCCCAGGAGTGCGTCACCCGTGTTTACCAAAGACAGTAAACCCCATGGGAAGGAAAAAGATCACTAGGGTGCCTCGGGGTTCTTAGGTTTCCTGAAGAAGGAAAGTCCCTGAGGTCCCCTGATATAATCCCCAGGGGCAGGGTGCCCGGCTATACCCCCAGACGCTGGATACCCATTTTAGTCGCCTCTTACGACATGCATGAGCTACATTGGGACTATTCTGTCATTCTCAGAAATGCTTGAGAGAGTAAACAATTCTACAAACATCTAAAAAAATTCTAACCCTCCTCATCTACGTCACGTTCATTCTTTAAAATATTATTTCTTCTTCCTCTTTCTTTGCAAATAAAAAAGGTTGGGTTTTTTAGAGATTAGATATAATGTTATGCAATCCCATAAATATTTTAATTGAAATATCGCACTTTCATATAGAGAGAGCCAGAGACCAGCTACCTACCCTCCAATGTCCGTGAAATCGACAATTATGGCGGTGTAATGGTCTGGGCAGGCATCATGTTGTATGGCCGCACACCTCTCTACGTCTTTGACAGAGGCTCTGTGCCTGGTGTGAGGTATAGGGATGAGGTCTTGGAGCCTAAGTTTGCCTTTCCAGGGTTGCAGTGGGCCCCGAGTTCATCTTAATGAACGATAACGCGAGGCCACATAGAGCTCTTCTGGTCGACGAATTTCTCGAGAGTGAGGATATTCGCCAGATGGATTGGCCAGCCAGGTCTCCAGACTTCAATCCTATAGAGTATGTCTGGGATGCTCTGGGGAGGGCAATTGCAACTCGCAACCCCCTCCGAGAACCATCCAGGAACTGAAAACAGCGTTGGTGAATGAATGGGACCTATTGCCACAGGCACTGATAAACTGCCTTATTTCTAGTATGACATCACGCTGCAAGGCGTGTATAGCCGTAAGAAGGGACCATACCCCCTATTAACCCATTTCTTTTGTGTATTCTGCAACCGCTGTTTCAGACATTCAGAATCCCATGAGTGTTACGCACAAACATGTGTGTCAATTATAACTGTTGAATGTTTATTTTGTTTGTTTTATATCAACCTATGTTCACACCAAATTTTATTAAAATCTGTCCAGTAATTCTTTAGATCGTAGATAAAATATGAGAATTCTCTTAATTTCTTACACCAGTGTATGATTCAATACAAAACCATCGAATTCAATAATCAATCATTTGAATTCGGAGTTGGAAATATGTATAAAAGTATTTGGCGAAATGTTTTAATTGAAAAAATAATTATATTAAATTAATAGATATATTTGTATCTGTCTTACTAGCGAATATAATACTTTGTAAAGGTACAATTTCTTTCTTTGTGTACATTCATTATTCTGAGATTTAGATGTTGGCGCTTTTGTGTAATTTTTAGGTTATGTAGTTTCTTAGATGTATTAAAGAGATTTAGAAGTAGGTCCTAAGATAAATATCACTCAAATAAATTTAATATCATTTATATAAAAAATTTAATGCGTAAAGAAAACGCAGTGCTTTTCAGCAATAAAGGTGCTGTTCCTTCACCTTCCTGCTTAAACATTTCGGTACATTTTAAAAATATATATTGATTGCAATTTTAATATTATTTTAATTATCTATAAATAAATGTGCTATTCAATCCCGCATCAATTAAAAATAGCTTATAATTAAACTAAAATTACAAAATACTACAAATAAATTAATAAAAGTGGAATGATTCAGAAAAAAATTCTCAGGAAAACTAATAAGATAATTATATCTTTTCTAACAGATCTTCTTAATAGGTCTTATATTCAATTAAGTTATAATAATTTTATTAATTCTTAATCCGTAATCATTCCGAATTATCTCATTACATTATGAAAATCAAAATAAAAAAGGTATGAAACACGTATTAAAAATTTTATATTCGATTTCTGTAAAAAAAAAAAGCTCTTTTGTGTAATTTTTAGGTTGTATAGTTTCTAATTCTCAATTAAATTTTAAACACATTCAGTTAAGTTCATTGCTATTGTGAACATCTGCGAACTGAATAAAAAGTTCAATATAACCGAAAGTTCAATATATCCAATATCGTTGAAATCAGGTATTGTAATAAGACATTATTTATCAATAAATTATATACATATGCGAGTGTGTGTATATAAATTTTGATAAGGAAAATTGCTTGTGTCGCCGATTAATTAACTCCATCTCCTAGATTTGATTAGTTTTATTTTATTTTTGAGCTGAAAATACTTTCCTCTTTATAGAAATTGTCATTTTTAACAATTTTTTCAAGATACTGATGAGATTGCAAAATGTCTTTTCCAGCAGAATTGAAAAGCCCCTGGAGATAGAAGGGGTTTTGTCCAGACGACGCTTCTATGGAAGTTGTATTTATGTTCTAACTTTTTAAGAGAAGTTTTAAAAATACGGGGTTTATGTAGTTTACAAGTGGATTCTAATAAACGACAGATAGATTGAGGAAAGAGAAATAGTATTATTTGTAGGATAATGAGCCTAGAAACAGCGATGAGGAAGAAAGATTTGGATTCGAGACAGAATTTTGAAATGTCTTTCGAGGGTCCTCATTCATATGTATAAAATTAATTACCTTTGAAAATCTAGGAGAAAATGTATGGAAGGGAAATTTGTTTACTATAGATGGACTCTCATTTTCTCAGAAGTTCGCTATAAGCTTTAAGAATAACATTTGTTGAACAGGAATTTGATTGAGACCTCTAAAAAAGTTCATTTTAGTCAGAGTTCGCTACAGCAAAATTCGATTTTGTATTAGTCTACAAATATATTTCCTTTATTTGTAAACACAAATTCCTTTGCCGATACAAATTTGCACCTACGTCAAAACATAATTGAGCAGATAAATTGCTCAAGTAATTTACAATTATGATCTGCTTCATAAACGAAGACGGCTATGCATACAGAATGGCTTCTATGCAGAAAGCCTTGTGTTTATTTCATAATAAATGGAACATTGCTTAAAGCGGTACAAAAACAAACTTCTATTAGGATATAAATTCAATACCGTAAATTATGAAAAAGGAAAGGAAAAATAATGATAAAAGTCATGAGTTGGTATTTTAGATTTTATTTAAATGATAAATTATGAAGTTAAAATAACTATAAAAATGTTTAAAAACCAATCAAAAATTCTATGCAAAGTTTAACAAAGAACAGGTTTATCCACCCAAGATGCGCTTTTTCTTATAATTATTATTAAATTACTCAATTAAATATAAACATTAAAGTAAACGATGGAATATCGAGAAATCAACAATAATAAACGTTTCTGATATTAAAATTAAAGTAAACGATAAATTATTAAATTTAATAAATTTAAGCTAAATGTAACTATAATTAAAACAAAAAGATAAATTATTGAATATTATATCAGCTACATATAATTAAAATTAAAGCAAACGATAAATTATTAAATTGAGTATATTTAAGCTAAATGTAATAAAAATTGAAAAAGACGATAAACAATTGAAAAGTGATCTGGTACACCAAAAGTGATCCACTTAAAACAATAGCCCCTTGGGTGGCTTACTAGTAAAGTCTCCAGAACAGAGAGTTAAAAATTAAACTTGGTAAAACTACATTAAAAATATTTCTAAAAAATACCTGGTTCATTTTTCGTTATGTCAGACTTTAATTTGCACATGAAATAGAACATACACAAACAGATCTATTATGAATAGTTATCCATAGGTGCCTTTGATTGTTTTCTTGTTTACATTTTTACAGAATTCACTTTCGAATTATTCACTTTATTTACAGTATTCACTTTTTGCAGTTCAATCCTATTGTGTTTAAATTATTCATCACATGACTTTCAAGAGCTACGATCAGGACATGGATACCTAACTTGATTCTTATTTATCTACTTATCTTATTTATTGTATGACATTATTTTCTGTTGGTTGTACAAATATTCTTCACGTTTCAGTTTTTTGCAATTATCCTCAAATTGATGGAATACATTAAAGGAATTTTTTAAAATCTTTCATCCAGAGATGAACCTAACTTTAATTTAACCCTTTATGCTCTAACGGCCCTTTAAAGTACAATTAGAATCAAAATAATATTGAAAATTTTCTAATCATAATTACTAACAGATCATATCAGGATTATTACTAACCAGCTCCTTCTATCACTGCTAGAAAGCATTAGCAGTTTTGTGAAACTAGAAGTTGTTGAGAAGGAATATTTTCCCACTATGTGTCTCATTTTAGTCACTATCTCGATCTGATATTAAGTTTCTGCCGTAAAATGCCTGTACATTCATAGGTAAGTACATTGTGCAGATGTAATATACAAACCCTGAGAAATATTGTTATTTGCAAAATTAAAAATAGATCTTTTTACTTTGTATTCAATACCTTTTTGGAAGTGGTACATTTATGAACTATTGGGGTCTAAGTAGCAATTCCTAATATATTTAGTTTTAACTTACTTTTAAACTCTATGGGTCCTTGAAGCTACGAAGGTGGTCTGAAAAATTTCCGACTTAACAAAGATACAAGATGTTTTTTTCTTTAAATTTACTCTCTTTTATTTTATTACATAGTCTTCTAGTAATTCTACTCGTTTCTCCCAGCGATGCTTCCATATATTCAACCCTTCCAAATTCTACTTGGCGTCTTCCTCTGCAAAATAATTGTTTTCGGAGGTGATGGCCTCCTCATTTTGGCCCTTCGAACGGAATTCTTAGAAAAGGGAGTAAAAAGAAATCGTTTGGGATCAGATGTGGTGAGTTATGAAGGTATGGTTAAGCAGTTCAAATTGTAATTCGACGGCAATGGCAACCAATGAGGTGTGAGACTGCGCATTGTCTTGGTATTTTTTTTTCTACAAATGTGGCCCTTTTTCTGCAATTTATATCCTCCGCTTGTCAAGCAATAGTGCGTAATAAGCTCTTGTAATGGTTTTTCCCGTTTGAAAACAAGATAACTCCATGACTATCCCAAAAAACAATCCCCATCACTTTCCCAGCTGTAAGACAGTTTTTGCTATTTTTTGAACCAATTCTCCCTTCACAGTCCACTGATCTGACTTTATTTTGGTTTCAGGCGTATAATGGTGTATTTAAGTTTCATCTGCCGTAATTAATCGGCGCCCAAAGCTCTGATTTATTGCTCCTGAACTGTGTCAAAAGAGCGTTGGAAATGTTCACTCGAACACGTTTTCGTCTAACGAGAGCAAACGTGGCATCCAATACGCGGACAGCTTTTTCTCATGCCTAAATATAATTCAATATGTGACAACACGCTCTTTGGACATATTCATATCCTCTAACTATCTCTTTTACTTTAATTCGACGGTCGTCTAGCTCCATTTGGTGAACTGTAGCGATGTTATCGTTAGTGTTTACAGTGTTTGGAAGTTCCGAACGATTATCTTCTCTCAAGCTGGGACGGCCACACTAAATTAAGCTGCTCGAAATTTCACGGTGGTAAATGTGATGGTGCAGTCCCTGTACACAGCGAAAAACTCATTTATGATTTGCGTTGGCGTATTGAATTGTGAGCAAAAAAAATCTTTATACAAAGTTGACCTCACTCAAAATGTGAAGAGTACAATGTATTTTTAAACTTGAATGAAAAAAAATTATTTTCGGGATTTTCATCGAGAATATGCTGTACCGTTTGAAGATAATTTATTATGTTACTTAGAAAATAGGTAAATTCTGATTTTAAGTTCAAAATATTTAATGTGATTATGTACAGCTATTATACAAAAATATGAGACATATACCAAGACGTCCGTCTGGACTGGGAACCAAGCAGGGACTGACGCTCTTTGAGGGTCATCGACCTCCAAGGGCTTCTCTTCGACGAATCTCCCAAATCTTCACAAGCTGCCGAAATAACTACGATCCCCCAACTATTGACATCTCGGAGATCAGGTATCGCTCGGCCAGTCCAGATGCATGAGTGTCAAAGTTGGTAGCTCAACCAACAAACATTAAAGAAGACCGAGGAAAGTAGATATGTCACAGACGTTACAATGCATATGTATCTTGTGATACACAGTATTTAAAAAGTGCAGTGAAATGCTGTACAGTTTATTTTCAAAGTTGTGAAATATTTTCAACTTTAGTGACCCAACGGCACTAAAAAGTACTAGTTAATTTATTAGCTTTAATTAACGATATTCTTAAAATTTGTATTAGTATTGTATAAATCTTCTAATCAGCTTCATAATATAATTTTAAAAAAAGGTTTTAAAGAGATATTCCAATTAATTCATAATTTGGAGCATAAAGGGTTAAGAAACTGTTAATAAATACAATTTTTAGAGCTTTCACGATTACCTTGAGTAAATGGGGGATAAAAAGTCAAGAAGAAATACATTTTATGTATTTTTTTGTTTTATGAATCAAATGCATCAGAAACAGATTTCAGTGGGTTTTGTTTCATAATAAAAAGAAATACCTAAATATACAAAGATATCGAAAGAGCATCATTCTTAAAAATAAATGCTTTATTTTATTTTTTTCCCCTTTCCAAAAAAAATATCACTCCTTTACTTTAAAAGTCTCGCCCAGAATCTGTAAGAATACTACTATGTGATATCTTCTCCTCGAGGGAAATTAAACATTTTTAGAAAATTAAGCAAAGTATTTATTTATTGTAATTAGATACCAAGAGTGCAAAAGAAATATACTCTCTGGGAACAGTTACAAGAATAAACTTGATTTTTTTCGCCATTTTATTCTATAGACTATTACAAGAAGTTTCTTCTAAGAGAAGAAAGATACTTTTCTCTTTCTTTTTTGTTAATAATACATTCTATCTGTTTTTGTTACTTTCAGAATGTTCCAAAAAATAATAAAAAAAAGTACAACTTCAGAGAATTCAGATTAATAATATGAAATATGAATGTGAATTGATTATAGCCACAATAGGATAATGTGAATATTTTTTTTCTTTCAGGAAGGAAAGCTCTATTATAATACTTTTATGTAATTAAAGAGGGAAAATTTGTGTTGGATTACAAATTATCCGTCTGGAATAGTTTAGGTTTTTTTTTTTTTTATCGAAATATTTTCTGCTTTTGTAAAAATGCTTTGTTACATAATTATCGTTAAATAACTCTCTCCCTTAGGATATACTTTATTATGTGAAATTTAGTTTAAATAAATGAATAAATATCGTTTCTTTAAGTTCACTATGAACAGTAATTTATGAAGTACAGTTCAATGGTTGAAAAACATTTATGGTTAAATGTAAATGACGATTGTGTTGTTTAATGGCGCAGGAGTCAGGTATAGCCATGCTGCACCACTCAAATTGAAGAGATAAAATATAAAATCAATATTCACATCTTACTGTGCTAAGATAAATTCTTTAAAATCAATTCGTTTAAAATGGTTTAAAAGTAAGAATTAACATTAGAAAGAATTTTAAAATCAAGGAAGATGACTGAAGTGAAAAGGATAGATCTATTTCTGTTTCGTCTCTTAAATGCAAAATTAGAACACAATCCAAAGATGTAGCCCTGCAAAATAATAAAAAGCGTCTGACACTCGTATTATCATTGATATTGCCGCAATAGCCTAGAGGTAATGGTCGTAGACTCGCAACCGGTGGCTTTTGTCAAGTCTAGGATACGAGCTTAGATGCCACTTAAGGTCCAACGTGTATCAGGGGCAGATGCAATCTATCGAGGCTCAAAGTCCTCCCATTGGAGTGTTCTCAAGTGTCGTCCTCGTCACTGACCAAGGTTCAAGATTACAAGGTCCGTTACCGATAGCCATCGAGTGACTTCTAGTGCGATGTTAATAAAACAAATCGATCATTATCTTTATTATTTCGGAAATCTTATAACTAAATATGATGCCAGATATCTCGAATAGAATCTCAATATATTTTTATGGTTTTTTTTTTTTAATACAAGCAGTAAATATTTTTAAAAGTGGAGGAAAACAATAAATATTTATGAGAAGATCTCAACTTCCGGTTTCAAAATAGCGATTCCCCATTTTTTTTTTTTTTTTTATTTTATTAATTTTTTTTTTTACTTTTTTTGTTATTTTTGGATCTAATAATAAATTTCTTATAACTTCATTTCTGCATACCATAGTTACAATATAAGGAAACTTGAGAAAGAGAAAAGTTCAAAAATTACAATGAAATTAAATTAAGGGTATCAGGACACAGAGGGAAAATAAAATGTCAGTTTTAAGATTCTTACTTTTTTGTAACATTTATATCTTAAAAATTATTCGTGCAGCTAAGGAATTTCTTGTATGCGCCTCTTAATGATATTTCTCTCATTTTACTGAACTATAAAGGTATTTTTTTTTGTCAAAAAGTTTTTCTTTCCCTTTGAGTTGAAAATGGACATGAATTATCAGATATATTTGCATCCAGGTACCATATTTAAAAACAATATTCTATTTTCCATAATATTTTGCTCATCATATAGAAAATAATATACAAAATACAGTGAATCTAATTTTTTGATGATTTTACTGTATATTTTCTTTGATAAAAAATAATAGAGCTTCGTAATTTTGGAAATTTTTATTTTTATTCCTTTGTTCACATAAAAAAAGATATTTCTTAAAAATATTAGGTATTACTTAGAGAAAAAATATTTTAAATTCACTAAATGAATAATTATCTTGTATAAAAGCCTAAGAAATTTGAAACTATATGTGTAATAGTTTCTTTGAAATGGTATCTAAATGTAAATATCTCACAAAACATGTCCATTTTCAAAAGTGAGGGGAAAAAATCCTTTATGAGGAAAAAAATTACTTTTATAGTTCTATAGAAATATTTAAATATCCTTATTAGGTACACAAAAAAAATCTAAATTCCACAAATAATTTGAAAAGGTATATAGCACAAAAACAAGGAGTCTTAGATTTAATGATTCAGAATTCCTCGGTTGTCCTGGTAACCTTAAAAGATTCAATATTTTCTCCCAAATTTGAGTTTTGAGCGTAGCATATCTTAAATGTAGAGAGTCTTCCATCTCGTTCATAACATCGATTAGCTAGGAGTCAGCCACGCCATGCAGAATTATATCACATTCATCTTCAGAGTTGGGTGAGTAATACTTTTTTATCGGTTTCTGTTAGTTCGCGCGCGCATTTCGATTTTGAGTTCAATTCCTGTCGCAGGATGAGAGAAATTTTTGTTAAACATTTAGTTTCACGACTATTATTTTTCTAAGTCATATCAAGTATGGGTATGTAAAATATTTTGGTATGGTATGGGTCGAATTTAAGCTGTTTTGGAAGTGGGTATTGTAATTATCTTTAATACCTATAGTTTCCAAATCATCCTCATCCGCTCAGGCATTGGATTAGAGAGAAATAATACAGTCATTATAGAGGATATAAAGAATCTTAGTTATATTTGGGTCAGTTTGTAAGACAATGGAAGCAATAAAGAGTTTAGTGACTTGAATATATGAAGTCGACTTTTGTGATTGAACTTTCTTAGCTTCAAGGTAAGCAATATTATTTTTTTTTATCCTGAATGTTTTTTCCATTGAAGACAAGCCTTAGAATTTCATGAATTCATACGACATTCAAAAAAAAATTGTGAAAACTACTAATTTATTCCTACGTTGTACTTAGCAAGTTGCATGAAATTTAATTTTTCAACTATATTGCACACATTTCAACCTATAAAATGAAAACGCGACCACTTATTGCGGCACTATTCAAAATGACTATTACATGAAAAAACACTAGTCCAATAATAATGTTCGTTGAACGATGAAAGCGGCGAAGGACTGAATCGTTATCCACCCCCACCTCTTTTTTAGCTAATAACCAATTGAACCAATTGAATAGTAAACTTTTGTTTATTTTTCTAGTACATTACGAAATATATTCTTTGCTTTTGTTTACTAGGACGGTTCAAAAAGTTTACAGTGGGTAACTGCAATGAGTTGCAATTATCGCTTTTTTTAAGAGTAAGGCCTCGTTCCAAAAGGACGTCATTTTCGCCTTCTTTGGAACAGATTTACAGGAAATTTTTGATTGTTTCCGCTTGAATCTAGGTCTCATCGTCGCGACAACTCGTCGCGGTATCAATCAAAATTAACGCATGTGTCGAATTTGTTTTTGGCGCTGTTTAACAGACCGCAACACTCGATGGCACCATCATCCACTGTCAAACACGTGTACTTTTTGAAACTGATACATAATATTGATGAAAGGACAAGATTATTACAGAAATTTTAGCATTAGTTAAACTGGACTTTAATATATATTTCACTGACAAACACTTAAAACTAAACTTTAAATGTTCTAAGTTTTGCTCCTGTTTTTACGTTTATATTTTGTTTGGTATTTTCTCTCTTGATGATCCGACAATAGTCGGCAAGTATTACTATGCTCCACTGTGATCTATTACAAGACTCTATAGTAAATACTTGTTGGTGAACATCATTCACTGTGCTTATCGCTGATTGCTCTGAACCTTTATTATCTGGATAAAAGTCCAGATGAGAGTGTAAAAATTAGGTGTTAATGACATGTGAGAAATTTCTTAAAATTTTTCACCATATTTTAAACTATAGCCTTCCAGTTTGTTGCTTTGTTATATTTTAATGTGTATTTTTCTATATTCATAAGAACATCTTCCTACTGGTCATTTTGCATAAGCTTCCGAATGTCTGGACCTATAAATACACCTATTTTATTTTAGCATTCGATACTGACGTAGATAAGTCTCTCATAAATGTAAATTCCTTATCTTCCCAATCGAAAGTTTTTAAAATAATATTTCTCAATCCGCTTGCTGTTGATTTTGATAACAATATGTACACTGGTGCTATCAGAGGTTAATTAACTACAATACATTTTTATCACTGGGTTCCATAGACTTCAAAGAAAGCAAATTTTGCGCGTTTGTCCATTTCTCACATAAAGCACGAATATTTTGTATAACAGTTCTTTTTTGTATTCCCATAGAATAGAAATGATTTTTAAGTCACCAATTTTCCACTTCAAATCATTTTACTTCAACACAAGTAATTGCTTTTTCAAACAATAATTTTCTTTCCCAATGAGCATATCCTACAGGAATGGAGATATACACTCTATAACAGGGGGGAAAGGCATACCAAGTAGGAGTTGCCCGATTGTAATGAAGTTTTGTATGCAAAGACGTTTGAACCGAACATGCAAATGATTAAAATTTGGTGTCCAATGAATGAATAGTGGGATCTACAGCGCATCGAAACTACACACTCAGCAGGTGTATATAAGAAGCGATTCTCAATCTGATGGTCAAATGTTCTGGTGCATTGCGATTTAGGATACCATTCAACAACCGAAAAAATGCCTCACCGCAGGATTCGAGCTCATTACGAGCAACTGTCAGATTTTTAAAGAGGTCGTATCATTGGATTTAAAGAAACAGGTTGGGCAAATCGGATAATCGCTCGTCATATGGGTCGAAGCGATGCGGTGATTACAAGATGCTTGCAAGAATGGGTGGACAATAGCAGGTTTCAGCCTCATGACAGTAGCGTTTTATCTAGGGCCACAGTAGATCAGGAGGACAGAGTGATTATCAGATCAACTGTCACAGTGCCTGATTCATCGTTGTCAACCATCAGACGTGCGACATGCACACGAGTGTCCACCCTGACCATTCACAGAGAGCTGATAGAGCAATATCTACGCTCGTACCAACCGCTACGCCACCTGCCACTCACGACTGCCCACTATCGAGCCAGATTACAGTGGTACTTGACTCGATCAGGATGGAATGATGATGCTGACTGGGGGCGTATAGTGTTTAGTAAAGACTCCCGTTTCCATCTGTGTCCTGACGATCATCGAAGACGTGTCTGGAGACGCCCAGAGCAATGAGCCGATCCTGCTTACACTATTGCACGCCTCACAGGCCGTCAACCAGGTGTTATGGTCTAGGGTGCCATTTCCCTAGATAGCAGGACCTCTTTGGTCGTCATTCGAGGCACACTTACAGCACAGCAGTACGTCGACGACATTCTGAAATCTGTTTTGCTACTGTTCCCTTTGCAGTACTATGGCCTTATTTTTCAGCAAGATAATGCCAGACCATATACGGCACGTGTTGCTATGAACTGTCTTACAGCTTGTCAAACACTTCCTTGGCCAACCAGATCTCTCTCCAATTAAGCATGTTTGGGATATGATAGAGAGGCAACTGCATCTACCAAGAAATGTTGATGACCTGGCCCGACAATTGGAGCAAATTTAGCAAGAAATACCCTAGGAGACTATCATGGAGCTTTATCACTCTATGCCACGTCGTGTGGCAGCTTTCATGCAAGCTAGAGGTGGGTCAACATCTTACTGAGCTCGTTATTTTGAAACTAAGTAATTATGAAATAAATCATTCAATTTTTCTGAAATTTTAATCATTTTCTATTCTGTACATAATTTCTTTATCCGCCAATTTTTGTCTGCATTGCACAATTCCTTCTTGGTGTGTCGTTTTTTTTTTTTTTTTTTTTTTTTTTTCTCTTTTTTATTAGGACTGAATTTATTTTTATTGTGATTGAATAGTGCTTTTAAGCTCACTTTATAAGCATCAATGAAATGTGGCTTTCCTTCGGATTGTGACACAGACCTGAAGATACATGAGGTTTGGAATGTCGTTTAAAAATCATATTTGATCATCACTTACCTAAAAACTGATGAAGTCTTTATGTCTGTCATGGTACATCGAAATACATATTTCACTCCCGAAGTCTTGATCCTATCTATTCAGCATTATTATTATTTAACTACAATTCACGCATTTAATACTACGTGTTATCATATGATGTTCCAAATGTTTATCTGATCAAATGTAATCTATGCCTTGTTCACTTTCGAGACTACAAGATGGAATGTATTATTCATCAATTAAATGATAACAGATTACTGTGTTACAGGGAACACATCGCTCTAAGGAGCTGGCCTAATTGCAGAACATCATATTTAGGTCATATCCACCTATTCATTTCTCCAAGTTGCCTTATTTACATGCAGTTGTTTGCTTTGAGATTTGTCATGCACAAGCAACATTAAGGGGCTCTATGAGATTAATCTCTTTTTTATACTACAGAAATTAAAACTCCAGAATAGCTCACACAACATATCTACCATCGCAAATCATTGTTGTCAAATGTAAATCTATAACGATGAGGTGATTGGTATCCAACTGCTGAAATTATCTATATGGCAGTCTCGAATCATTATTCTACGCTAGTTTGAAAAAGACATAGGTAAAAATCATTGTACACCAAATTTTGATGTGGAATAGTTAGATATACCTTCAACTGTAGCAGAAGTGATTGAGAAAGTTAAATGAGAGGGTTCAGAAAGTACTTGTTTTGTTGCCTACATTTATCAATGTTATAAACAAATTACCAGAAATTCCCACAAGATCTTTTTTAACTATGAAGAAACGAAAGAAACAATGTGAGAGAATCAATTCCAAATGGATATAATCCCCAGACGTCTTGTAGTTCGTTTGGCAAATTGGATATATATATATATATATATATATATATATATATATATATAGTCATGAACATCATACGATAAAACGATCCCGTTTATGATGAATGATTGCTAATATTTGAATTTGTTGTTAATAATATGTGCATAACATAAGAAAAATATAATTATGTCTCTTTGTTATTTGACCTCGAAATGGAACGAAAATGACTGTTACAGTTTAAATCAGATGATTTCATATAAACTTTCCACAATCTACAATTATTAAGCTTTACAATATTGGATACATTTCATATTTATATTTCCTGCATAAAAATAACTCATTTCGAATTATCAATCAATTTCGAGCATTTAATATAAAAAAATCTTTAACGTATTATTTAAACATGTATTACTTTTGAGAACTAACCGAAACACAAAGTAGCTTTTTTTGTATTAAACAAATAATCCATTAGTTAAACAACTGGTTCTTTTTTTTACATCAAGAGAGAAGAAAATCATTTAAAACCTTTTAACATTCATTACGAGTAGAAAATTCAAGAAAAAATACTTTGCTGATGTCACGTACGAACAATCAAATTATCATTCATCCCAACAGAATGCTATGTTTCAATTTAACCAAATTCTGCTTTAATCCTAACTGAAATGACATATTTTTAGAAAAACATTAAACCTGTTATCACATTTAAATAAAATAAATGGTGGAGAAACTAAAAAGCTCTGGATGCGAGTAAAAAAAACCCTACAAGACATTTGATTTCATTTAAAAAGAATTCTTTAAAAGATTCCATCACATTAGAGTAAAATTTATCAAAAGAACCATTTGCTTGACAAACAGTGATTTTTTTTTAATTTTTGGGATGAAATTGGAGGGAGAAATCAATTGTTTCCACGGAAATAAGTTTTGTGTCTTGAATGTTTTTAAAATGTTTCTTATTTAATAAATCGAGGAAAGGGAGTTTTCGAAGGGAAAAGATGGAGAGTAATTAATCTGTGTTCAATCTACACGAGTAGTTCCAAAACTGACCTGCCTTTGAAGACACATAGCGTTGTCAAGACAGGTTGATGGTATCATTGTGTGATAAGATCTGTTAACGGCGTCAAAACAAATTTGACACTAATACATTCGCTTTGATTGCTACCGCTTCGAGTTGTCGTCATTTTCCGTCGAGTTGACACTGTCAATGAGACCTGGATTCAGCATAATACACCAGCAACAATGTAACAAATGGATCGTTTCGGATGAATCTGCTTTAAAAAAGAGGGACGGAAAAATTGTGGCGACGATTGTTTGTTTCCGAAGGTCGTTCTAGTCGTGAGGCAAGAGAATAAACGCTCACTGGACTTTGTTAGAGATTTCCCCCTTCTTTACTTCTTTAACTTCTATCGTATCACTTATTATTACAACAAGTAATGAATATAAATGGTGTCGTATAAATATGTCATTTATTCATCCTTTGTGAAATAATGTAGGTATTTAAATTTTACAACTTTAAGCAGTGAAGTAAAAATTTTTAAAGAATATACTTATGAACAATAGTATTTATATATTTTGTATCTATTTACATTTCTTTTTCTCGTTTTACATTAAAAACTTTTAAAGCTTTTCCTGATTTTCCGAGTTCCGAAGGCTTTTCCAAAAAATATTCATTGTAAAAGAACAACCCTAAATTCAAACAATCAATGGAATCGAATTTACGATGATATTTTCTTAACATTTGCTAAAGTGTAAATAATTTATTGAAATATTTTTAACTGGCAGTCTTTCAATCGTTGAAAAAAAATAAAGAAAAAGTAATTTTTTTAAAAAAAAAATGTTTATCTTACTAAAAAGACAGCACAAAAGAGTTCATTTATTTCAATTATTATTTATGTTTCAAAGAGAAATCACGCAGTCAGAGTCTGAAAATGGTGTTCTAAATCACACTCACTGCAAACAAGATATTCGGAATATACATTGGTTGAGAATGAAATAATAAGTAGATATTAGTGCAAAATAATGAAGGCAAAAAAATTACAAAATGACACTTTGAAAAAAGCCTACATTTTCTCTCTTATTTCTGCTTGAAAGTGTCCGAGTTATAGAAATTATTTATTTCTTAATAAATCATGTGACATTAAATGTGTCTAAAACATTAGACGATAGGGAAAACAATTATATGATACTTTGGAAAATATGTAGCATCTAATTCTAAAAAATGCTTGGATATATAAGATTACATTGGAAAAAAGGGCATTATAAATTACCAAAATGTTTATATATTATTGTCCTCGTGCCATAAAACCCTTAGATTCCTTGCAATTACATCCAATATTTCATGAGCTATTAAAGCTCAAAATAAAAATTCAGGCCTCACGGAGTTTTAAAAAGTCGTATACAGGTGTATAAATTTTAATTGTTATGTGACATTTCCATAACATTTACAGTATTAAAAGTTTTGTACATGGCATGTGTGGAAGTAATCTCATTATAGCTTTTAAACGTATTTTTTTCCAATACGTTTTATTTTTTTCCAAACAATCTCTGGAAATAAAGATAAGTTTCGAATGAAAATTGGAACACATAGGTTATTTAGACCACTTATAACTTATTTCTACAAAAAAAGGAGCTCCTTAAAATAAAATTCGATTTAAGAATACAATTAAGCTAATTAATGGGTCTTTTGTAATCATAATTTAGTTTCCTTTAAACTAATTATTTATCTAGCTGTGTTGAAAATTGTGAAAATTTTTAAGAATCATTATTCATTTAACATGAATATTCATCAATTTTCTTATTCGTTCGTCATTATCTTTTTACATGAAACGCGGTAATCGAGTAATCACGGTCGAGAGTTTATGGCCGGCGTTGTTCAGTCGAGTCGTGTCTTCGACTGTTGATTCCACTAAAGAAATGACGGAGCTGATGCACGTTAAATCTGTCGAGGCTCAAAGTCCTCAAGCTGAGATGGTGTGAAATTTAGGAGAATGGGGTGTCTCGTTAATTGGCGGAGATTCAATATTGGAAAAACCGTCGCCAATAGCCCTCGTGTCATTGTCAAGTAACTTTACCTGGCATGACTTTTTTTTTTTACGTACATTAATGATTAATTGATAAAACTTGATCAAATACGTCCCCTGCATCTGCAACCTAAAACATTTTAAAACTTAGTTCATGTTCACAATTTCGAGTTTTTAATAAGGATATTGATAAACAAATCTGATTTTATACAAAAAAAATTTGCTTTATTAATAACTATAAATCACTTTTTAATAACTATGAATCATCTTTATAACTAAAAATAATCATATAAAACATTTTGTTATTCATTGTTTGTGTAGGTTTTATGTTACGAACATCACTTTAAACCTTAACAGAATAGCACCGTACGTTTCTATTATTCTTTAAAGTTGTCAATACTCACCTTCAATTAATCTTTTGGTTATTACCTGATTACATTTGAGAGCTTCGCTTTTTGAAAGAACTTGGTCATGTAAAGTAACATTGCCCTTTTTAAAGTGTATCGAATAAGAAATTAAGAGCTATTTCGAGAGACAAAGGGTAATTGCTGATAGGAAGAAGGTGAGTGAGATGGATGCGTGCATGATATTGGTAAGAATAGATGACATATATAACTGGAGACAGTTTACAGGTATTTACTATTGAGTAGGATCCAATTTTGATGTTTTATTAAGTAGAAATTTCATTTATAACATTAGTTAGGATGCGAGTTAGTCACCAATCTACATTCGTAATAGAGTTCGTTTTAGAGCAAGATTATTTTTACATAAAATAAATGTACTCTAAAGATTTGCTTGACAATTTCTTGACTTATTCAAAAAAAAATTATTAAAACTAAAACTAAAATTTTATTTTTATATTAATTATCCAAAGGTACTTCAAAATTTATTCTACTAATTTTTTGTTTAGTTATTTTTTGAAAATTCTAAACTATACTCATGAAAGAAAGTGGAATCATGCTGACAGGTAAAAAAAATTATTCGAAAAAGAGTTCTCGAACTCAGGGGAGAAACATTTCGATGCTCATATACAAAAATAGAATTCACAGTTTTGGAACGGTTCAGAAGAAACTGATAAGGAAAGTGTCAAAGAAAGAAATTTCATTTGTGGGGGAAATCATATCATTTTACTGTCTTTTTAAGCCTTTGCAAATTTTTGGTGTATATTTTCCTTTTCTTTTTTGTGGAAGAGTAGCAATTTACGCCTTTCCAGCAATTTAATTTTGACTTAGATGTGCCAAAATTATAGATAAGTAAAAAACTTGGAAATTGATAGTACGAGAAAGATATATTTTTAGAAATATCTTTGCGAAACTTTTCCATAATATAGTGGGAATCAGGAATACTTCTACAAAGTTAACTCAGAGACGACAATATTGATTTTGAATAAAATATAAATCATATTGGTAAAGATGAATAGCTTAATCAAATCACATTAATTGATTAACGTCATTTAATTAAGAATTCCAAGAAATAGTTTTTATTTGCAGTACACCAGCTTTTTTAAAGTTGTATTATTTTAATGTCTGATAAAACTAAACACTATCACGTCCATATATTAATATGATATATTTACGTGAGACCCTAACTGGCTTATTATAAATGATTTAGGAGAGCAAATTACCCATAAAATTATTTCACAATGCAATAAAGTAAAATTGTTGTCTGTGATAATCATAAAATAATAATTACACCCAATAAATTGCAAACTATTTTGTTTGCTTAGCGATAAATACATATGAAGGTTTGCGATGAATTTAAATAGTAACAAAAACTAATGATTAAAATTCTTATGACCGCAGAGCGATAGATTTATCCCTGCTAAGTGGTTCCTCAGTAATCCCACATCAATCAATCAATAAATTATTTCATTTAATTACACTGAATAATCAAAGTAAAACAAAACTGTTGACAAAATTTATGTGTGTGTTTTAATTTTCACAATGAATTTATACAGGCAATTAAAAATTTATTAACATCATAATACGCTGAAGGGTAATTTATGAAGTTGATTTATCTACAAATTACTTCTTCTAATTAAATATCAGAAAGTCAATGAATTGTGAAATGCGAGGTACCACAATTAGAATAAAATCTATCTGGTTTGAATTCTTTTTTGACTTTATTGAAAGGTTATTCCGAGACACACTTGCGGCCACTTGGGTGTTAATGGTCGCGGGCTGATGACACTGAAGTCCTGTCGCTCAGTATAGTCAATAAAAGTAAAATTGTTGAAATTGAATGTCCACACTTCGGGATCATGTGGAAATTCGAATAGCGGAGTGCTTAGTCATCCTCGTCACTGTACCGTGATTAAAAATGAAAAGCTGCAACAAAAAGATATATTGTTGGTTTTTGCGACGTTAAAAAATAATCAACCTTTTTGAAATGATTACTACTTTTGTATTTAAGGTGCGAAATTTCTGAGAAATGTTTTGAGTACGATTTTTTTTCAAATTTTATTAGTTTTGTTTCTTTCAAACACATTATGATTTTATTATCATGTAACGTGTATCGATTAGTTTATCCCTTGATGGTCATGAATGAGCCCAGTTCGCATTCGAATAGAGCACTATAATGGGCGCAAAGGAGTTCAGCTCGTTTAAAGGATTTCGACCCGAAGTTGCACAACTAAGCTCGACTAGCATTGCAAAACTTTTCCCCAATGCGAGCTGAAGAGCTGAGTTCGTACGCGTATGATATCCTGTGTTTATTTTTAAAATTACAGGCGATGCCTCCTCGCCAAATGAGTCAGGTTGATGTCATACAGATGGCAGTACGGGAATAATTTGCATAATGAGGGAGAATACTACTGATCTAAGTGTGTGTGTGTGTGTGTGTGTGTGTGTGTGTGTGTGTGTGTGTGTGTGCGCGCAATTTGATGGGGATTGTTAATGAAATGGCTCAGCTGGAAGAGTTGTATAACTCTGAACATGAATCATTGCAAGATGGGAATACGAGAAATTCCACCTTTTTAAAGTGTGTCACACACAAAAAGATTTTATGTATATACGACACCCATTCAGAAAGTAAGGAAAGTTTCCGTCTGACGTCGCTAGGCGCTCGCCGATCACGTATATTTTGGTGTCTGCGTGCATCTCAGTCGGCTTCCAGCGATCATAACGAGAACATTTCCACGCTGCCCGTTTTTTCGATATTCAAATTTAAAATGTGCGCTGCAATTGAAAATCCCTCCAGTTGTGAGGTGCGGTCTGTGATACGGTTTTTGTTGGCAAAAAACCTAAAACCTATGGAAATTTATCGGGCAAGTGTGTGAAGTGTACGGAAACAACGTAATGAATGAAAGTTCAATCCGGAAATGGGGCATTCAGTTTAAAAATGGCAAAAATAACGTTCACGATGAAGAGAAGAGTGGACCCCCTAGCATTGTTACGGACGAACCGGTCGCTAAAGTTGATGAAAAGATTCGTGAAAACCGCCGTTTCACAATAATGGAGCTTTCGCTTAGTTTTCCACAAGTTTCACGGACTTTATTGTTTCAAATTGTCACACAAAAGTTAGGCTACCGCAAATTTTGTGCAAGATGGATGCCGAAATTGCTTACAGACCACCATAAAGGTCAGCGAATAAGGGCAGCTTTGTCGTAGGCCACCATTTCTGGAGGCCTACGACAGACATGGTGATTCATTACTGGATCGAATCGTAACTGGTGACGAAACGTGGGTGAGACGACATGGAGCTGCGGGTGCGCGTCACTGAGTGGCTGAGATCGCAGGCGGCAGAATTGTATGACGAAGGAATTTCAAAGCTTGTCCAGCGCTATGATAAGTGCCGCAATTTGTTTGATGACTATGAAGAAAAGTATAATTTTAGTCGCTCTTTCTGATGTATATAATAAATTTTTTTTCTTGTAATTAGTTTCTTTTTAATTCCAAAACGCTCCTTACTTTCTGAATAGCCCTCGTATAATATTTAAGTATTTCATGAGGTTTAAAATAGTGTGTATTTATTCAGACATTTTAATTTAATATTTTATAAACAAATGTTTATATTTATCATTTATTGAGTGTTTTAAGAGTGAGTAAGGAATACTGTAAATATTACATTAATATATCGTAAATAATAGTTTAAGGTATCTTCTAAAAGCAAGCGAGCTATCTGCGTCACCTCCAGAAAAGGATGACATTTTCAGAAACAATTAGGGAGAAACGGTTGCCACTTTCAATGACAAAGATATCTTCCTGAGAACCAAGTTCTATTCAAGAAATTCTTATCTTCACCCTAATGTTTCATGAAATGCGAACTGCTATCTAGATCTCATTAACAGAAGTGTTGGAGTTAAGAGAATGTAGAAGAATATCTGTGCATTAAAACAGAAAATGATTTACTATTGTGCAACTTATGAGTATTAAGAACTATTCAAAGCGCATTTACTTTATTTATTTTTTTAAAAACCTTATTTTTAAAATTTCAGGCACGATATTTGAGGTAAAGAAATTTGTCTTTAAAAGAAGATGAAACGTTTTTAAAAAATCTTATATATATATATATATATATATATATATATATATATATATATAATCTCATCCGATGTTATTTAATGAACGTTGATTTCAAGTCTTTCGTTTAGAGACCTTTCAATCATGTTGTTTATTAAACTATATTGGTAATTAGTTATTGATTAGGTATCCTCTAGCTATGAAAATAAATAGCGCGAAATTTGTGCATTTGAAGCAGAAGATAGATATAAAAGGTTGGTTGGCTTCAATAATGTCACACTAGAAGCAACAGGAGGGCTATTGGTGACGGACCTCGTAATTTGGAACCTCGGTCAATTGCCGAGGGTGACACCTGAGCTGGCACCCCGTCTCCTAACTTCCACACCACGGAAGACTTTGTGAATATCGACAAATTTAACGTGCATCAATCCCGATAATACAGCAGGTCTTTGGTGGCATCAGGGCTTGAGCTTACGACTGGACGAAAACCGCCTGACGCAAATCTGCTTCCATGACCACTAGGCTACCGCGGCTACAAGATATAAAAGAAAAGTTAGATTTCGAGCTAAACACTTTTATAATAAAAGGGGGAGGAGAATTCTCCGTAATTATGTCAACATTTAAATGAACATCGGAACCCTTCTAATAACACAACTTGCGCAATGCTTAAAGAAGTTATAACGAAAGTGAAATCCACTATAATTTTAATAGGCTCGCTATTAGGAAATTTTAATTTAAAGGAAAGAGAGGATAAATTTAATTTGTCATTAGCTTACTCCGGATTAGTGACGACTAAGGGAAGATAAAAATTCACACGCACACAGTTATAGGTTTTTAAAATTTCAATAATTTTCTTTGATTATTGTTCATTGCATGCAGAACTTTTTGGAAGACAGTATTTTATGCAGATGTATAAAATATTTAAAATACTTTCTAATATTATAGTTATGACATGAAGCAACAATGTCATAATTGTTAAATATAAAAGTACAAACAAGCGTGTTTATACGCAAAAATTTTAAATTTCTAAATGTTGATGAATTTTGCTCGATTTGCTGACCCTGGCATGAATTACATTTTTCAGAAACATTAATTTAAGAAAATGTATCAAATAGATTCAAAATATTTCAATCACAAAATTTATGACATGGAGCAACAATATAGAATCAAAAATTATAAAAATTAAAATAGGTATGTGTTGACACACTTTATTTAAATCTTTGAAATATATGTAGTTTTTACTCTCTTTGTAGGAATAAAAATTCTTGAGATGTCCTTGAGATAAGTTGCAATTTTTTTGAAAATATTGAAAAATTCTTGGTATATGCAAATACATTTGATATAAATGCTGCATCAAAAAATATATGCTCCTGAAAAATACTAAACAAATTGCTTAAAATAAAAAACAAATTATTTTGAAATATTCAAATGGTAATTATTAATTTCTTTCGATGCACTAATCTGCAATGATTTCTCTACTTGACTTTTAATTTCTGTCTTCAAACAGGATAAGCGTGATAAGTTCAAAATTGAATGACGTCATATTTTTCCTGAAAAATAAAACTTGAGTCGTTTTTCATTATTTTGATTATTTGTTGCTTTATTATTCTCCATGGAAGCCGGATTTATTTTCAGAGTATAATGGGTATCCGACAGTTATTTATTTATTTTTCATTTGCTTATTCATTAATTATTTTTGAAGACATTTTAAAAAATGTCTTCTAACTAATAATTAATCATTTACAATTGAAGTAACTTTTATAAGATCACTCTACTGAATAGGATGTGTCGTAATCCACGCAAATTGCAAGTTGTTAGAAAACCTGAGATTGGTGAAGAAAACTAAAGCGAAGAACGCTTGAGTTTATCTATGAAAGGCTGAACTTAATTGGTTTATAAACTAATTTCTAATGTTTTGTGGTAGTGTCATTCTAAGGATAGTGATTAAAACGGAAGAAAATTCTGGGTATGTGTGTTCCATAAAAAACGACGAATTTTTGAATGTTTTTTTTTTGGTGTAAATCATGTAAATCGTTCACACTAATTGTCATAAAGTAGAAATCATGGAGTGAATCCCTCCTATATGATACTAGCGCTAACTGAAACATTTGTTAAATTTTCTGAATATAATATTAGTGATGCATAACTGTATAAGGTCTGTCGTAGAAAATCTTACCTTACTCTTATCTTGAAAGACATATTATGGATGTAATCTTGTCTAGGAATTTTGCATGCTTCAATGTATTTTAGTTGTTCATAAGACTTTGGTGTCGAGGAATTTTTTTTTAATTATGCTCTAAAAAATATTTATCTCTGCTATTCGTCCTTGTGTTGCTCGTAATATTTCTCTCTCGCTCTTTGATGTTCTAAGATACTTTATATTTCCTACTATTGGAAACTACAGCTCGTTTACATCAATTATCTTGAACAACAAATGCCCACAGCATTCAGCTTGAGCCTATTGAATAAAACAAATAGTGTTCTTACCAAAATACTTGAATTAAAAAATGGAGGGTTCCATAGAAATTCTTGATGATGAAAAAATGAAATCAATAGCTTAGCCGATTATCTTTTTGGTCGTTTCTTGGAGTTTATGGACAACTCAACTCCAATTTATGCAAAGCAATGGTAATATAGTAGCAATAATAGAGAGAGTAGTTCACAAAAGAAGGAAACCATAGAATATTATTACATGGAAGAATTTGCAGCCACAATATATAGGATTCTGGAGGAGATAATACACCATTAATACTTGTATACAATAATAATGTTTGCGTAAAATTTATTACATTATCAAGTTGTGGAAGAAATTCTTTGAAGGAAATTTTAAATAAATATTTTGCACTAAATATTAACATGGATTGTTTTTTTTTTTTTTTTTCAAAATACTTAAAATTTGCTAAACATGTCAAAATGACTCATTTTAGTAAAAATAAGTACGTAATCACATATGTGAATCTAGTGTTAAAAGTTTTTGAAAATATCTTAATTAAAAATATATGTGTTGGTTGTTTTTCACTGTTATTTTATTGCCAAGCAAGTCAGTTTTCTCAAACATTAGATCTTGTTTGAATCAAATGGATTATGAAGCTGAGAAGCTTAAAAATTTGTATTTGATCGTCTCTCTGTAAAATGCAGTCTTTTTAACACAGAAAAAAACAAAGTTTGAAACAAGAAGATGATTACAATTTAAATAATTTCCATATCAACTGATTGTTAATTTATTAACGCCGGATTCTCTTTTTAACATATTTTGGGAGCGGTAGACCTCGTCATTTAACGATGTCGACAAGAACCACACTTGGATTCTACTCTACCTCCTCACCGTTCCCATGCGAGGGCATGGAACCCTAACAGATATAACGTGTAACCACCCCACTAATCGACACCATCAAAACTCGAACTCAGATTAGATGAAATATTATAGTCAGATAATACATGTTTGGACTAACGTCCTACAACACAGATTTAGCAAATAAAATACGATTCAAATTTCTATGTATTGAATAAAGTTATCAAATAAATTAGGATCAAAGATCAGTTGCCAAATTTAATGCATTTTAAAATGGCGGCAGAAATAACCTATCATCTTAGACAAAAGTAAAAAAAAACTATCTTCCTATGAGTGGTAAGGAGAAGAGGTATTTATTTTGTAAATTTGTTTTCTTTTAGGAAAACTTTGCTGACAACTTTTCTTTTTTGACACTAAGCTTGAGTGTCACTAAGCTTGATGAAATTGAGTTTCGAGCTTAGAAGTCAGTTTTTAAACAAGTGAATGTCATCATAAAATAAGTAATGTTTTCATATTTCTTGACAATTTTTGAAACTTAAAATGTATTTTAATTTTTTCTTTATTTTATGACCGAGTGAATCAATTTCCTCAGAAGTTAGATTTGATGATCTTGTATGAATCGGAAGAATTCTGAAACAGATTAGCATCGCAATTTGTATCTGACCTTTACATTGAAAAATTAATCTTTAAAACTATTTATTAATCTTTAAACTAAGAAATGCAATTTTGAAACATGACATAAGCCGATTAGTATCAGAATAACTAGTTTCCTCATCATTCTGTCGTATGTAATACTTTCGATCCTCTGTATTTTTATAGATCATTAGTTTGATTAAAACTTTTATGATCTCATCATCCTCGTTGATTAAACTTTCTGAGATTTTACAATTCAAATGATTTTCCATCCGAGATTTTCATGCATCCGTCATTTATATATTCTTTCTTTTCTTGAAGAAATTCGGTACTCAAAGCTAGCTTTTCAGAACATAAAGTTTTCAAATTTAATAGAGCGTGTTTTAATCGAAGCTTTCTTTAAAAATTCTAATTAGTTTCAGTCCCGTAAATATGGATTGTTTTGACTCATTACTCGAATCATTTTTCTAAATATGGAATGTATGTGAGAGAGAAAATGATGTAACACAAAATTACTTCTATCGGATTTTATTTTCCCTCCCCCATTTTTGTTTAGACGCATATATTAATGAGTGAGAAAAGAAAGAGCTACACTAAAATACTCTTTATTTATTGTTTTTAAAGATACATAATTAATACGAAATGAATAGGTTTTTTTTTAACTTCTGATTTATTTTACATTTAATTTTTTTGGAGACAATATGCATAGTTTTCAGAAATGTATAACATAACAGAAATTGTGAATTGGCACACTCATGATCGTGACATTTGAATTGTTCAATCGTCAAAGAAAGCGCTGCTCTTTGGTTTTATTAACGTTGCACAAGAAGCAACACGAGGGCTATTGGTGACGGACCTCGTAATTTTGAGCCTTGGTCAATTGAGGAGGATAACACCTGAACTGGCACCCCCTCTCCTAACGTTCAAACCCCACCAATAGAAGAACTTTGGGCCTCAACAGATTATCCGTGCATCAGCTCCAGCTACACGACGGGTCTTTAATAGCAGCGAGCCTCGAATATACGACTCAACGGAAACCGCCGGCAGACCATGACGACTAGGCTACCGCGGCCAAAATTCTGTGGAAAAATAAGCTTAGATATAGAGAGTGCATACGATTAAGGCCCTCAAATTGGAATCACAAGGAAAATGGCTCAATGAATATACACAATTCTCTCATCAAGAATAATCATTACAGATTCGTTCGAAAGATTGTCTCTCATCAACAAAAATTGTTCCAAACGATATACTTCAAGGCAATGTGCCCTATATAATATATCATCTGTATGGGTGATCTTTTCGAAGCGTCAGAAACAGGAGTCTAGTGCTCAGTATAAGCTAATGACGTTTTTATTTATTGTTCTCTCACACCAGTACCTCGTTACTATCCACAAAAAGTTGCAAAATAATCTGGAAAGCATTATAAAAGGGTGCAAATTTGGAAAATTGTCCTTTTGACAAAAGTGCAATTGCAGAACTTTCAAATTAAAGAATTTAAAAGTTTCCTAACATTACGTATGCTGGATACCTACTCCCATGGCAATCCTCCTTCAAATATTTAGGAGAATGTTTTTCAAAATGGAAACAAAATAAATATATAATAAATCAAATGTCAAATAAAACTTTGAAAATAAATTAAAAACCTTATGCACCTCAATAGCTTTAAGAGAATAAATCTAAAAAAATTCTAGAAAGGGATAAAAAAAAATATCATGAATATTGTGGTGTCTTTGTGAAATTTTTCCACTTCAGAATGAGACATAAAATTCCTTCAGAAGTCAGAATATTCTTCAAGAATACTCAATTTTTATCCAGTTGATGACTGTACGAAACTTCTTTGTTAAATAAAATGTGTCTTAATACAGAACAGGTACCGCGGAAATAAAATGACACTCATAAAAAAAGTTATTATAAATTATCTTTTCCAAAGGATACACTGATTGATTGAATTATGTTTTAAACGTCGCGTTGAAGCACGAAGATTTATTGAGATCGAAGATCGCGTTGAAAATTTATTCGAGAAAGTGCTAATTGACACTTTACTTGATTGCTGGACGGGAACCACTGAATCTTGATGAACTCCACACACACAGCCCTGTTGGAACACAATTCCAAAAATTATATGAATATGGTAGTTGTATTATCTCAATTACTAATGTCGCATGGTATAAGAGGATTTTTGGAGACGAACCTCGTTATTTTGAAACACGATTAAGGAATGAGGCTGACACCTAGCAGGCATCCCGCTCTCTTAGTTAATTTCAGCATTATCGTAACATGTGGTATTGGTACCCGATAGATTGAACGTGTATGACTTTGCGACAGGTCGGATCTTTTTAGTGGCATCAGGATTTGAACTCACTGTGATATATGTGACGTCTGTCGGCGGATAAAGAAAAATTGTGGCAACCCTCCATTATGTAAGAGAGTAAAAGAGCGTCTAAGAGAGACGCGGTCTAGCTGTGAGATCCAGATTCTTTTTACTGATTCTAATCGTCCTTAGATTGCTTGCATAATTTTGATTACTCGCACTGCATAAATAGCACTTTTTAGTGCTCACTTCGACCTTCCTCTCTCTTTATTCCGAACAAACCGACCCTGGACACGAATTTCGACTTCCAATACGTCATGGATTATAACGACGACGCCACTTCATCCTATTCCTCGACATCCTCAAGAACAGATGAAAACAAAACTCCTTGCCAAAAACGACAAAAAATTGAAAAAGATATTGCTACTTATGCAAGCCGTAAAGAAGCGCAAATTTCCTATTTGGTTCAACTACACTTCCACGGAACCGACCCAAATGATTTACTAAAACCCGGAAAAATATCGAAAGATACAGCAACAAGCTACTACAACTTGAATGTGAGTATGCTACTTTAGCGCCTTGCGCGACTGCTGGCTGCCCCATCCATTCCACCTCAAATATCCTCTCTAACAAACGTAAAGATAATCAAGGTTTCATTATACCCCCTAAAAATAAAACTTGTAAAAAACCAACTCTAACCTCCTCTTCTAACTTAACTTTACCTACTCAAAATCAATTCCAACAGCTTTCTGACGATGTAACTCCCCCAGAAAACAATGAAGATCAAGATTCAAATTCAAAGTAAAATCCATTTTTTCCAAAGGACTTAAATAGATATCAGATTTGGGCTTGTAGAGCGCTCCGTGCTCTGGGCGCCCATAGAATCTCAACATCAACGTCAACGCGGTCTAGCTGTACTTGGAAGAGCTTGGGCAATACGAGCCCTGACATGTGAATAAAGTTCTTGGTTATTTTGTTAAGAAGCTTGAGATGTCCTTATGCCCACCAAAGTATGACGCGATAGAATAGTCCGATCGTGTACAAGATGCTCGGTCATTAATGTTGAAGAAAAGAAGTAGCCGTCAATGCCAACAGAAAACGCGATAAATCATTCAGACATCACTCTCACGTCTAAAACAACGCCGTACATGAGCTCACACATTTTCATGATTAATGGGTTACCGCCTTACCATGTGAGAATCAAAGATGAAATTGGTCTTTCTGATTAATAATTAGAAAGAAAAATGGAGTAATACTCTGTTGTATTTGTAGTTTCTGATTATCACTTTTTCAATCACCGCGTTCAGAAATTTACAAAAGTGCAAGAAATAGCGTTGTGTTGCAAATAGTGAAAGCATTTTCAGAGAAATAAAGGCAAAGAGCATGCAGAGAAAAAGAAAACAAGAGTTGCAGGAAACTCTTTCATTCCTTGCAATAGTACCAAATAACTTTAGGCTAATTATCAACCAAACATGTTAATAATAATAGAAAAAATTTTTAAAATCGAACCCATGCTTTTGAGATAAATGCTCACCTACAATTGCACTCATTTTTTGGTTGTAAAGATCTAAAACACAATTGCTCTAAAGCAATAACCAATCAGTATAAATGTATATTTATTAATGCTGTCTTAATTTTCTAATTTGTGTATGACCGAATTGTTGATGAAAAGGAATCGATAGAGCCTTGAAAGTATAACTATACTTTTAGTAGGAACGAGCAGAGAAAATCCCTTGATTGGAAGAAACCCAACTGATTTCACTTGTGTATGTCTTCAATTATTCAATCGTGCAATTATCATATTATTATCGTACAATTATTCTTCAACCAGAAAATCTAATATTACACAGGTATTTATATTAAGAAATCGTATTTCGTTATTTACTTCAATTTTCAAGAATCATGTATGTTCGATATATTTGTTATACCAAGTAGTGTGGTCGATAAATTAATAACGAAATTTTCCAAAGACAGTAACGCTTATTATCGCCAATTATGTAGTAACTGGGAAATATTTAAATATGATATGCGTCTAAGGCCATTTTGATTTCGTATACGCAATGTTATTCCTAAGGAATTTCTACTACTACCCCCTGTTATATACTATTTTTATCCATCAGAATATCAAAAAGTGCATCAGAAAGAGCAAAAAATAATGAAGGTTTCTGCGGAATTACATTTTCACTCCGATGTTTGAAAATATTTTAGAATATTTTTAAAGACAGAAAATTTACAAGCGAATCATTAAAATAAGGGTAACAATATTTTTAAAAATTGGAAAGAAAATGTAATTCCGAATAAACCTCATTATTGTTTGTGCTTTCGGATGGACTTTTTGCATTCGAATACATAAACTAGTAAAGAATTGAGGACCGTAGTAGAAATTCTATAGGAATAACATTACACGTACGAAATAAAAATGACCAAACATATTTATGAGTTGTCTCATTGATTGTTCCATTTAAATGTAAGTTGCTGAAACCAGAAAACAGACGGGAGATCCATTCAAAAGTCAGTTATGCTTCAGATATGATCAGGAGAAAAGTATCTGTGGAATGTTTATCAAAAGGAACTTTATATATTAAAATTTTGTTGTCATATGACATCCTATTTTTATTGGAATAAAATAATTTTATGCATATTTATGTATATTATTAGATTTGTCTGATATCTATGACGCCCTTTTTGGCCTGAGTGATAATTACTTTCTCAAAAGCATTACTCATTTTTCGACTTATAAATTTCATAAGATTCATTGATTTCAGGAGAAAGTAAATATTCCACTTGGTTGAACAAGTAAGATTTCATTCTTTTAATTCTCACTATACTTTTTGCAAACAATTTAGATGTAACAGTATAAATATAACATATATCAAATAGTAGGAATCTTATTTATTTCTACTTGTAACGAAACAAATTGAAGATATTTTCTTCTTTCCTTGAAAAAAAAATCCTTAATATCTTATGACATTTCATAGACTAGGCTGTATTTTTTTTCCTGTATATTGTTCATTTATTGGATATTATAGATATTTAATTAAATAATTCTTCGAAGTATGTTTCCAAACATTTTTCAAAATGAAACTCGATAACTTATTTTTTTATTTTGTGGAATTTTGTATTTATTTTCATATACTTCCATCACAGTCAACAAATATTAAATAAAATATATTTTTATTATTAATTTTTATACTCAAAATTTACATAATTCCGTGTAATTTACCCGTTTATCTAAAAATGTTACAGAATTACACAGAAAATGTCGGTAAATTTTCTATCACAAGTTCCCGACGCAGGTGGGAAGTATAGCTTCGCACGCGCCAAATCCAAAATTACACCAATTATTCGAAGTTTGTTTAATTATTCAAATTTTTGATCGTTTCTTTCACATACATCGAAGTTACTCTCTGTGATTTGAAATAATTTCATAAACTTTGAGCAAAAAAAACACCATGAGCCAAATGGATTTGCTTTAAATTAAATCGCTGATATGAATCGCTCTGTCTTATATTTCTTTAAATTAAGTCGCTTACAAACGTTTAATTTAAACGAAACGTTTTAATTTTGAAGTGCAATTTGTTTTCTCAAAAACATTGTAAATGTTTTTAATCGAAGATTATATTTTAAAGAAATTTTTAAAATTTTCCAATCCCTATCAAGGATTTTTTTTATATCTTACATTATCATGCATAAATACATGAAAGCTTTATGACATTCAAGCAACATTTAAATTGGAAGGAATATTTTGATTACAAAACATTTCGTTGAAGGTAAAATAAATGCAATATAAAAAGAAGTCAGCACAGCGACATAATTTGAAGAAACCATGTTAGTTAAAACTGTTTACCGCTTGATACCACAAAATATCAAGTACAAAATCCCCCAAAAGAAATCACATGACAAAGAAAAAAAAAGGGGGGGAGAGAAGAAAACACTAGAAAACCAAAAAAAAAAACCTTTTTGAGTAAGTTAAAATCGTGACAAATAATTGTTTATAGTATTTTTCTCAATCCTTAGCCTTTTTTTGTAAATTTATTTTCATAAAAATAATATATTCCCCTTCTCATTTCATCTTCATACAAGATCAGCATTAATTAACGACATCAATAAGAAATTTGAAGTGTCAATTCAGTTTATAAATATTCAGAGTACAGAGCAAGAAAATTATTTATCAACCTATTGATGATCATGTTCTGAAAAATACAGTTCGAAAGGAACTTAATGCCTTTCCTGAGGGCTGAAAACGATTACCTGATTTACTGCGGAATGCAAAATACTTTTGGAGAGGATGAAATAAAAGTAGGAGAAGCTCTCTCACTCTCTAGAAATTCGAAACACGTCATTTCAAAAAAGAATAATTTCATGATGCAAGTGTATGTTGCCATCTTCTGAAAGAGAATAAAAAACTCGTATGCTGTTGAGTTTCTGGATGTATTCCAAATGTTCAGATAACTAACTGACATTAAGGTTCAGCTTACGTCATATGCATTCTTGAGTCATTTTTAAATTATCTGCCGTTTCGCGAGTTTAGAATAAATTTACAGTATCTTTTTCTTTTTTTTTTTTTTTCACGAAAAATTAAAATATGAAAGGAACATGTAAATTTATTTAAATTGTGAGCTATATCATGAAGAATAATTTGTAATGAAATGAATAAATTGTTTGATTTCCACACATGTATTTGTTGTATCAAGATTTTGTTCCAGTTTCATTTTAAAAAAAACTCATACAAATGTACATGCCCCTGAAGGGGGTTACATTTATGTTACAAATCTTTTCTTATTTCAACTAGAAGGAATGGAATAACATAGTAAAATATTTTTATTTTTAAAATGAATGGAGAACCCTACTAGTGCACAAAGAATATGTATCAAATAATATAAATAAAAATATTATCACGCGTATATCTCAATTATTTGTTTATGATAACACTATATTAACAATAAGACAGCATCAGACCAGCTGACATAATTAAGAGATGACTCGCTGTTTCAAATGAAATTGATTATAGATTCGAATCAAAATTATTGTGAAAAAGTAAAGTGTTTAAAAACGTAGGATTCACGTAGAAAGAATTTAAAATCTGTATAAAGACATTACATATTTTACTATAAAATATAATCTTTTTAACAATATTTAAATCAGCATGGTCATATAATTCAAACAACACAAACTAAATTTTTTATTTGCTGTATGGTAAGAAGTTGAAGTTGAATATCAAAACTTCAGTTTTGTTTTAAAAATGTCCTTATGGAACAATATAACTACAAAAATTTTCTGGGTGTGCGGAAGTGAAGGTAGAGCTTCCTAGAAGGTATTCCTATCCTTCAGCTAGAAGGATAACAACAAATGGCGCTTTATTCACAATCTTCAGGCTGACACACAGGTAACAAAGCTTGGACAATAAAAACACACAGATGAAATATAGGACTTGTGTAGACTAGTGACACGGATAAATGAACAAATATAGCACTTGTACTCATAAGCAACACAACACATACAAAACAGCACTTAAGTAACGTTCCGCTCACTAGTTTAATAATTCCCACTGCGCACAAATCTCCACAGTATTACGTAGCACTCGAAAAAGCAGACTTCAAAAGACAATCCCCGGCTCTCGGTATTCTGACCAGGTGTGATGTCACACCAAACATTCAGGAAAAGTCCATAACTTTCTTCCCAATCGGTATTTCGTCTAGTTTCCAGCACCTTCGGAACTCTCCTTTGTCGCCAAAGTCACTAAATTTCTCGCCAAGATGCCAAATCCGTCGCCAAGATTAAGGAATCATTCCTTAAACTCTCTTTTGCTAACTGGTGACATCTCTGTGAATCTATCCTCCCCCGCCCCCTTTTTTTTTTTATAAGAGAACCGTTGCCGGAAAGCATCAACTCATGTTCGTAACAATATCGTTAAAGACAGGAATATATCTTGAGTATAATTCATCATTATTTAAAAATATTTCTTTCTATTGAGATGAAAATTATATACATGTTGACGCTCCTGCTTCTGTTGTACTATGAATTCAATGAATGATGGTGTTGTTCATTACAATGTGTGTGGAGCGTGTTTGGAGCTTAAGTCTGTGTAACCATTTTTTGGTCTGACTGAGCCAGTGAGTGACCTTTGGAAATAGAAAAGAATATCCCTTTGTATTTAGGGATTGTGAAGGTTTTGCCTTCTTTTTTTCGTTACATGAGTTGCTTCCGGTTTGCAGTGTTAACAGCTTAATTGCTTTGCTTGCAATATATGTTGCTTTCAAATGTACTCTTATTCATATGTGAGCTCCTATCAGAAGTTTTATAGTAATGTCTTTATGTCTTTGTGGGAAATTCTAATGAATAGCAATGGCATAACAGAAACTCAATAACTGCTGTTAAATTGAACTATGAGAAGGGCGAGTTAATTAAGATTGCGAAAAGTGGCTAAATAATTCCTTACAAGTAATCGATTTTGAAGAAATCGAATCATTTAATGAAACACGATACTGAGACAGTGGGGTGATGGAGATTGTTCCTCCCGAATCTACGATGGTTTGCTCTTACGCAAAGGGCTGGTTGTCTAAGGGGGGTAATTCCGGATTCCATGTGTTGTTGTTGAAGGGAAAGGCTCGCAGTAGCTTTACTTGTTTATTAGGAGAGATGATGAAGAGTGAAAAGTATTTACACTATGATATGAAAAGTTGACCAGTTCGTCTGATAAAGATAGATGCCTCATTCAACCCATATTGGCGATGGGTGCTGGAACGCGCTCGGGCGTTTGAAGTTTACTTCCGACGCAGGTAGCGAAGGAGAAGAGAAGCGGAAAAGGTGGCGGAAAGAGAAGAGCGAAAACGAAGTGTCACTTAGTTTTGTTCTGGAATAGGTGGCGCTACATGAGCTTATCACATGACTATGATTCGTGGTGACATCTATTGAGTATCGGAGGAACTGGTTTTACAGTAGATTGAAAAAGTAAAAATTAATTGTTTAGTAATTAGATGGAAAATCCTACACACACACACACACACACACACATATATATATATATATATGAATTCGCCTTCCTCTCCCTCCGAACAACGTAAGAGTAACTTTAGAAATACCCGAATTTATTGTCAAATGTTACTGCTTACTGTCACACGCTGCTCGATTATGTGTACCCTTGGTGACTGTGCGATATTAATTTCATATTGGGAAGATAAACCTACTTTAAACTTCGAAAGCATGGTCGAAAATGCGATATTTATGGTCGAGAGAGAAAAAAATGTGCAGTTAACCAATAGAAATACTACAGAAGGAAGGAAAAGTATGAAGAAAATAAATGGCTAAAAATTACGAGTTGTCGAGCTGATAAAAATATACCCAAGGTGTTCGTATTTGAAATTATAGGCTGAGCAAAGGTGGATCAGAATTATCTAAACAGAGGTTTTTTCAGCAGATATTCGGAACCTCGAAAACCAGAACGTCCTACATTTCAGCAAATTAAGGAAAAATCGGGTTTTTTCCCCGTAATGATGGTGCATTGTGCGGGTGGATGTACCTGGGTTGTTAATACCTGGTAATCTCTTATAAGAAAGAAGCCACAAGGAAAAGCTCTATATTGGTGCATCTAACCCTTCTGCACTATGTAAAAAAATGTTTTAGCCATTTAATTGCCCCCTGGTAATAGCAAGCATTTTGTTGACGCAAATCAAGAAACTAAGAAGCTTTTTAAACGGATTAAAAAGAAAAATGTGTGAGAACCTATCGGGGCTTTTTGTCTGTTGAAAGAATTGAATGGTTCATTCAAATGGCGTTTGGCGTTAAGCTGCTGTAAAATCCGTCAAATATCGTCTTAAAAAGAGTCGTGAACATACGCAGAGTTTTTGATCGTATGCATCCGATGATGGAAACATGGGTCTGGGCCGATTATCGATCAGTGTGGAGCATTTGAACGCTTATCACTTACTCTTTTTTAATAGACAGGTCTATTATAGAACGTAACCTAACTGATTTGAAGGAGTGTGCCCTCACAAAGTAGCAAAAGTTAACCAGGATAGCGCAGCTAATTTGGAATGAGGCATCGAGTTTTCCTCAAAATTGCAAGAACATAGTAAGAAGCAATTCCAAAAGAATAATGTGAAGTCGGTGACCTAGTTGTCCTCATCGAATATGCTCACCTTTCAATGACCTTTGGACAGAATAATAGAAATCTATAGTTTTAGTGATTATCTAATTAGAGTCGAGTAAAGTGAAAACCTAAAATGGCGAGTACAAACGAATCATACATATCATAAGCATAAATCTGTAGCAACGTGAATATTATGTTGTATCGCACACATTCTTAATAGACTGTGCTTATTTGTGGTAGTTTGAATTTTTGTAAGATATTAATGGGGCGTTGGGAGAATGTTTGTAAGATATTAATGGGACAGAGATTATTTTTATTCCCGTTTCCTTTGAATTTAGTGACATATGGCCATGTTGCTTTTATTTTGTAATTCTCAGTTCATTAATATCAATAATCCTCATGATGCTCTCTGTGTCTGGTGTATGTTTTTAATCTATTTGTGTGCGTGATGATGTATTATGTTTTTATATTATGTATTATGTTGATAATAAAATATAGATATTTTAGGACTACATCTTTATTACAAGCTGGAGGCTGGACAAAACACATACATCTTGGCAATGTAACCGAAAAGTATTCGATCTCCCTGCAATTGAACTGCATCAATGTGTCTGTGATATTGATACCTTTCCTATTCAAAACTTCCTTAATTATTCAACTCCCAAAATTGAATACGTACTTTAAATTTGTAAAATAGATGATCCCAGTTTTACGAAAACAGAAATACAATAAATTTCCATGGATCCCAAAAACTTCTGAAGGACTCAAATATTTTTCAATAACAGATATGATTGATGATATCCCCTTAAGAAACAATACGGATTGTAATATTTTCTGGGATAACAGTGATTATCACCAATAAATCTGTAATATGATGCAGCTGATTCGTTTTCTCGAAATGTTCGACAAACGAAAATTGATTGACGTACATAAATTGAACCCTGATATACGGAAGGTATTTAATGGTATCAGGATTCGAACCCATGATTAAACAATGCTGATCGTCTTTGAGTCTGCGACTAAACAAGGATCGTATTCAAACCCCTGCTCAAAAACATCGAAAGAATGTCTATCATAGTCTGCCTACTGTTATAACGTAAATTACACCAAATTTTCATCCAATTATAGCTTCCATAAAGAAAATGAATATTTTTCATAAAATAATTATTCCACATCTTTCCTGTTAATTATCAAAAATTTTGGCAAAACATTTAAATTTCCTTACTTTAGTAAAAAATTACCATTCTTCGGTATGAGAATATGGCAGTCCGATCATATGTGTGCATCAAAAAATCAACTCTCCAAATGATCACGTACAAAATACCGGCCATACATTTAAGTAATAGTAATTTCCATTTTTACAGCTTATGAATCATCCGATTTTAAAATTCCATTTTTCCAATAATAAACGACATAGAAAGATAAGTAATAACTACATGAATACGAAGGAAAGATGTGGAAGTTGTATATTGTGAGCAACAGAAGGGCCCTCTTTTTATCGTGCAGCTGTTTCAAGAAAACTGCATGAGAAGCATTCACGGAGCTACCTTGCAGTAAACCAGATTACTTAATCCAGGCCACCTAAATTACTTGTTGTGGCTCCATGCGATTTGTTCCTTTAGAGGTTAGTAAAACATAAAGTGTATGTGCCACCTTTACCAAGAAATTTATACATGAAAAACAAAATTTTCTGTTGCTATGCAATCACCAGTGATACTTTACAATGTGCTGGGCATGAATTAACATATCAAATTTACATTATAAATGTAGCTAAAGATATTATATCTAACAATTATAAAAAAAAAAACATTTCCGTATTTTCCCTTCCATATTATCATTATTTATAAATAATTCAAGGTAAAAACCAACGTTTTTAAAAACAACGTTTTTATATGATGGCAAAGTTTATTAAAAAAAATATTGAAATATTAGTTAAAACTAGTTTCAAATATCTAAATATTGCATTGTTAGGTAAGTAAGAACAGTTCCCGAAATTTCAGAGCTCTAGCTTGATGGGAAGTTGGTTAAATTAACGATAGAAAATTTGATGACACACTGATACACACACAGACAGACACACACCAAATGAAATACATAAAAATGTTAAAACTAACTAAAATTAATTAATTCATCCGGTAAATTAAATGGTTGGAATGCACCAAGTAAAACACACACACACCAAGTGAAATAAGAACGTTTTAAAAAAATATAACATTTTGAATTATCCAGTATTATTGCCCGAGAAGAAATGCAGATTGTTCTGCACATAGGACATTTTTCAAGCAAATTTTCTTAATGAGATTTTATTGCAGCAAAAGTTATTATATTACTCGATTATAGTTTCAAAAATATATGATAATAGACACGTCAAGCGTAGTTGAATTAAGAGGATGGTTTACATTTTTTTCAACCATATGAGTTTATTAAAAATTAAATTATCATCGAAATATTATATCTTAATTCTTCGAAATAATTATGTGCTATTGAAGCAACAAAATATTAAACTCCAGATGTTGAAAAAAAGGATTACATTATCGAATATTTTCTCCTTTATTAAGGAATGCAAAAATTGACTGCGAATATCGATTCTCTGATAGAACTGACTGCAAAAATGCATTTTTAAGAGATGCCTTTTTTCCCTTTTTCTTTCTGAAAACAACGGGAAGTTAAGTAACAATCTTTTTTGAGCATTCAATGAGAATAGTTTTCTTTCAAATCAACTTAATTCCAGAAAGTTTCAAGAACTATGTGAACGATAAAATTGCTTTGGTCCATTCGCGCAAAGCTTCGTTGACGTAGCGGTTTTCTTGATTTGTAGAACCAAGTTTTAAAAAACTTTCCTCATAACTGAAGGACACATCTTTTGTGTCTGACATATTTCTGAATGAAATGGAAAAAGATTTGATTTTTATTCGCAGTTGAATTTCGTACGTTTTACTTATTTTTTGAATTTCCCATTTTTATGACACTTTTCTTTTTTCCTTGAGTTACGCAAAACTAAAGAAAAAATGCCGAGTGTTTGAAATATTTGTAAACTATACATTGTTTTATACATATGTGGTTGAAAGTAAAGTAGATTATATTTCCTGTATATACTCTACTTAGAGTCTATCAGTCATGGTATGTTTGAGTTAAAAGAGAGAGAGAGTTCTTTTCCCCAGACCAAAATGGGGAAAGTAACATCCATGGATGAAAAGCCAGCGGAATTTGCGGGAATACGTAGAAGGCGTGTACTCGTACGCTAGATTTTTAAGGAATGCACTTAAAGTTTTTGATGCATGACAAATGGGACCTTTACCTTGATGCAGTTTTACTCTTTTCAAATCGCTGATATAAAAAAAAATGGAACTTAAAGTTCCAGAACAAACATAAGGACTTTTCTGATGAATATACGAATAGATTTTAAAATTGTTTACCACCCATCCAATTTTTAATTTTTTAATTTAAAAATGAAGTATTTTTTGACGTACAACGCATTGGGAATGATGAATCTTAGATTAAACTAAATTTCACTTTGGAAACTTCACACTTTCACTTTCGCCACGAAATCATTAATTTTTTTTTTCCGGTCATTCAAGAAACTCCATCTAGCTACGCAATTTAAATTTTCACAGATTGATTTTTTGAAAAAAGTTGAAAACAATTAAATATATCCTGTTCTGTGATCTAAAAGTTCCTCAAAAATGTTGAAATTAATCTCGCATGTGCATAAAAACACGTCTAATTGAATGACCCACTCCCCCATATCTGCAATACAAACAGTTTCGAAAGTAGAATACTTTGTTTTATCTATCTCAAACTATTAGTCAAATTAATAGCTTTCTACAACTCTATTTCGAAGAAACGAAATTACTTGAAAAGCGTTCATATTTCCTGAGCTAACAATTTTCTGTTTTGATTAGAATTTTTTTAAAAAATTCACGTGCAGTAAAAGCTTTCTAATGCTTTATTAACAACTCTGACAAAACATATCTTGCAAGCACCACATCTTCACTAAATTGTGTTATTTTAGAAAATATGAATTGTTTTTTCAGTTCCAACTGGAGCTTTCAATTTTCCTTGTCTCATTAATAATTCGTAATTGATTTATAATTTATATTGATTTATTTATGATTAAATATTGATTTATGTAGTTCATAATGACGACTAATGTTAAAAAAATTTGGTCTAGTATTAGCCATTCTCACATATAAAGCAGATTATTTTACTATTTTGCGGCAAAATAAAACTCTCCTTTCTTGAAAATTTTGATGTTCGTTTTAACATTTTTCGTTCATTTGTACCACCATGGTTTTGATAAACTGAAATAGTTAATGTAACTGAAATAAGCTGAATAAAGAACTGAATTAGGTGTTTTACACATTTTTAGTCATATAATGGAAAATATAGTAGAAATATACATTAGTAAACATTTGTAAATATTCGAGCATAATGAATAGAAACAAAATATTAATTATCTTAAAATTCTCTCTCTCTCTTCATAACTCTTTCATTTACATATTTTTCGAATTCATAATTAATTCCCAAAGATAGAATCCTGACTATTTCAAAACTTCATTCATTTACTCTCTTTGTGGATATATAAGCTGATAATTTTTAACAAATAGTTTCTTTTCAAACAATAATTATTTTGTATCTCGTTCAATAGTTTTTAGTCATACAAAAAATTCCCAAACTAACAGGATATATATCTATCACAGTAATGGCTGGAGAATCTTCTAAATATCGTTCAGAAAGTTCAACCGCAAAAACAAAAAATTGTAGAGTTTTTTTTTTTTTTTTTAATCGTTTGATATATGTAAGGGATTTTTCGTTATTACATATCTGCTTCCTAACACAAGCAAACGTTTCCTAACTTGCTATTTACATCGACTAGCAATCGTTATTCAACTTTGCTTATTTTTAATCCTGCATTCCATGTTAATTGTACATTTGTTGTAAAATGAATTGGGTCTAATTCGTAAAATTGCGTAGATGTTTTCCAAAAAGATCTGAACGTTTTCAATACCCTTAATTAATATTCATAATCATCATTGGAAATAGATGAAACCGTCAAAATTACAATTATTAAACACCTCTTTAGAAGGACTGTTACACCTGTTCATCATTTAATTTTTCCATTTTGTCCAAATAAGTACCGAGCATTTTTCGCAAAAGTAAATGTATGGAATTTTTTTCTCCCCATTTTTCAAAAAAAGCTTTTAAAAATTTGAATAGAATGTTTTGAAAAATTTTAAACCTTGAACTAAAATTTCAAGCGATCCATCTAAGAACTTATGAGAATCTAAGATTTTTACACAATCTAATGAAAAATAGTGGATTTTTCCATATTTGCAGGTATAATTTTAATAATTTTAGCAATATTTGTTGGAATACTTTTTAACATTCTCATAATTTCGAGAATTATGGAATATTACTGGAATAACGTAAGTAGCATGAAAATTCAAATTACATGCTTCATGGGCAAGACCATTTATGCGACCACGAACACATATTCCGGTAAAAATCTTTCTTTACAAATATGTCAAACCCAGGGATCGTAATAAATCAGGGCGAGGAATTATAAGATGATGCATTTTTGCTATTAGTTTAGAATTTGGTTTAGAAGATAGATATTGTTTTTCAAAAAAAACTCGATTGTATTTTCTCCTAATTGCAATAATTGAATGTGTTCTCAAGACCTACACTGAAAACAGATGACATGGATGTTAACTATTAAATTTTTCGGTTATTGATTCAAAATCGTCAAATATATACTATATAAAGGATAATATGACGTTCTATTAGAATAAGTTCTATTAGATAGCTTTTTTGAGGCACTGAAAATTTCTTTTATTTGTTTTCAAAAAAATAAATTTTATGTTGTTCCAAAGTTTCTAATTTTTGAAAAATCATTAATACAGTGCAACATTGGCGAAGAACTTTTTTTATAATTCCTCACACAATGAAAATGTTTTTATTAAAAGAAAGGAGCATCACAAAAAAATAAAACATTAATATGTTTATTTGTTTTAGAACTTATGTTGGATATATTTCTCTTTAATCATACTAAATATATTAATTTTTGTTTTGTCTTTCGAATTATTTCATGTTAGAAAATTTCAGAGAGAAATTAAACGGCAAATTCTTTCGTCTTAGTTTTGGCAGGAAATGTAGTATATGAAATACTTTTCGTCACATTTAATTTTCTTAAAGACTTTTGATGCTTATTATAGGTAAGACACTATCTTTATGTCTATACTTGTCATTTCACTACGGTTGTTAATGTTGCTATATATATTCAATTACTTTATTTGACCAACAAATGCCATAAGAGAAGATATTAAAAATTTTCAAAAATCTGGTTCGCTGGATACATCTGAAGGGACAAAATTATCTGTAGGATACTGCAAAAGTAAAACTTTTGGCTATTTCTTCTTCATTAAAACTTATGATTATTATGTATTTATTAAAAATTTATACTATATAAATAGTATAAATTTTTACTAAAATTGTAATACGTTTAAGCAACCGTCTAAATGTACTATATGAGCTGAAAATTTCATCTATTCGTGCTCTCAAACCATGATACAAAACATATTGAAAGTGTGGCTATATTAAATAACGGGACTGACGCTGCTGCAGAAGTATGCATGAACCAGAGTCCAATAACCGACAGATGTTTTGCGTGAAGCCTTCTCTTTCGAATGCAGTACCTCTAGCTTTTGTGAACAAATCTGTATAGTCTTAGCCTTCGTTCGCAATAATTTTTTTTTGTTGTTGTTTCACCGAAAAAATGATTAGCGAAACACTAGAGCAACAAACTATTGTGAAATTTCCCATGAAACTTGGTAAATCCGACCCTGAGACTTATAATTTATTGAATGAAGTGAATGGCAATGAATATGACAACACGTGTTTTTGACTAGTTTAAGCGTTTTCAAGATGACCGAGATGACGTTGAAGATGATTCACGCCCAGGTCGCCCTTCCACATAATACACGGATGACAATATAGAAAATATCGGTAATCTGATTCGATCTGACCGCCGGTTAAGTATCCGTGCGATTGTTGAGACCGTAGGAGTTGACAAAGAATCCGTACGGTGAATTTTACTCAACAAATTTAACATGCAAAAAGTGTGTGCCAAAGTAAAGCCTTAACTTCTCACGTTTGAAAAAGAAGAAGCTCACAAAAATGTTTGCACTGACACTTTGAATGCAATTGAAAATGACCCAAACTTATTGGGAAGGATAATAACGTGTGAATAATTGTGGTTTTTTTTTTTTTTTTTTTCTTCTTACTTATGATCTTGAAACGTAATGCCAATCTATGCATTGGAAGAGCTCATCTTCATCGAGAGCCAAAAAAGTTTGAGCAATTCAAAATTCCAAACAATAGTGATTTTTCTTTCGATATTCATAGAATTGTGTACCTTACTGGGTTCCTTAAGGTCAAACTATTAATCAACATAACTATCTTCACGTTCTTGCTCAATTTCGTGAAAAAATAAGAAAAAAAAAAAAAAAAAAAAAAGGACCCGATTTGAGGAAGGACAAGTCATTCCCCGTTGTCTGAAAAGAGGTTTCTAACCCAAGTACAGCATGCCAGTGTTAGACCATCCGCCTCATTTACTGGATCTTGCACCATGGGACTTCTATCTGTTTCCTAAGGTGATATCTACATTAAGAGAAACAAGATTTGAATCCGTGGAAACTGTGAATACATTTATTTAAATACGGTTATTTGTGAAGGTTACTTAACATGAAAAGGAAAGCGAAACGTCAATCTGGTGCCTTATATATGAAACGCAAGGACGAGAATGATGAAATGAAAAACTCAGTGCTTTTTTACTGAAATTTGTTAAATTGGTTCCTCAAAGTTCCTTCTCTTGCTCTACGATTCATTACAATTGTTACTTCTAAAAATTTGCCAACTGTACATGTTTGGTCGGACAGTTTCTCTGAAACTGGGGAAAAAAAAAAAAAAAAAAAAAAAAACCACCACAGAAATAGGAATTGAAAACACATTTCCAACCTTATCGGCAAGAATTGACTAAGACGACCCCTTTAACTAGCCAGAGAAAATTATTGTAGAAAGGGACTTGCATTAGCCACATCAAATTTTGCACAGACGACGACGTTTAGTACAGCTTCTCCGTATTTCAGAATTTCGCCAAACAATGAAAATATTGAAAGAAGTTAGAATATTCGTCCAATTCAAACAGTACATTTTGTTATTATTGTAAATTATTTGGTGCGAAAATTATGAAATTAACATAAAGAGACGGTTTTTCCGATTGGCGAAACTTAACTATTGGTGGAACTTGGCTTAATTATCCCGACATGAATCACTCATTGAACATATGCTAAATTAAAAGAAATAGAATGAATCGAAAGGGAGACTTAATAAAAATTTTACCGTAGATTGTGAGCAGCAACGATATTTTGAATCGAAAAAAAAAACGATGGCGAGATATAATTATCCGAATTATTGCAATTTTCAGTATTTAGCAGGACTATCTTTAGCTATAAAAAAAAGTAAATTTGATATATTTGAAAAGAATAATGGGAATTTTCTGAAAGCCATAGAAATGTTGACGAAAAATTTGACTCTAATTGTTTCAAACTATATTAGTAATTTATGCAAAGAAGTAAAAAGGATAGTCACATGTTTCAATACCTAAAAATTTTTTTCAATGACGAAATTATTACTCTATATGCTAACTCAATAAAAACGAAAACTAAAAAAAAAAGCCTGGGGGGGGAAGCAAAAACCTTTTCATTTATTAAAGACTATACGTCAGATTCAAGTCACGTAAAATAAATTTCATTTATAGTCAGAATCCTTGTGATTTGAATATATTTCTTATTTCAAATTAAAGACTTGCTTCCAGTTTTTTTTTTTTTTTTTTTCCTGTTTTGGATGCAATTGGAAAAGGATTAATTAATTAATTAATTATATATTATATATATACTCACGAGCAAAAATTTAAAGCATGATAGAAAACATCTAAATAAACAATGTTCAACATACAGTGCACAAACGGACAGCAAGCACGGTGAACCGCTACACGAAGCTGTAATGAAAAGCATCCCCGTAGATATACTGTGAAAGCGAAAGCAGCACACGTCCTGAAGGAGCTGACAGATGAAGACTTCCAGCAGTGTTTTGAACAATGAAAGAGGGGACGTTGTTGGAATAGAGGATGTGTGTATATTGAAGGTAATTAATAAGTAAATATGTATGGTTTCAAAATGGAATGTCTTACAGCGCCAGTATCGTTACATAATAGCCACACATTGTATATCTCATTCTTTAAATTGGTGGTGAATGATTCAGCCAATACAATATTTAAAATTTTTGGCTTCTTCAATGTCGTCCAAGAATTTTATTCGCTATTTCTTTGTCTCCTTATAGATGGAACATTTTAAAAACTAACCTACCAGCGTAGACGGGAGAGTAGAATGAAAACAACTAGACATTTTAAATTGCAATTAAAGGAAGTAATAAAAAAGTTTAAATATTCTAATAAAAGATGATTTCAAAGACATAAAAACTGAAGTTGTAACACATTAATTGAGCAACGTATCCATTTTTAAGTTTATTAGTTCAATTTTAATATGGGGTGAAATCCTTACAAATGTGAATCCGCAAGCGAACTGCTGCAATTTCCTAAGTTAAAAATTAATGAACCCACCAAACTAATTAGTAAAATTATCAATTTCCTAAATTCATCTAGATCTCATGAAGCCTTTAATAAATATAGAAATGATGTCGCTGCAATAGCGACTAATCTTTATATTAACATAGAGTTTCCTTTTAAAAGGCACAGAAAGAAAGTTCGTCTTTTTGATTATGAATGCACTTAAGAGCAGGTCGGAGATCCAAAACTGTTATGTAAATTGCTTTAAAATAAATTGCTTAAATTTATTACTGAACATTAGTAGATACTGTTTTTAGTTCTATTCGAGAAAGATGTATCTCATCAAGCGGATGTAATATATTATTTAAATTTCTAACTGAATTCAGGAAAATGTCCGAATGTGACTTGAGCAGATTTTGATATTTCCTTACTAGTTTCAAATGGTGATTCTGTAACGTTGGGCTATTCGCGGTTTTCTCTTCACTAATCTTGGGAACTTTTAATTAAGATTGATTGCTTTTTCTAAACAACCTTTGCCCAACCAAAAATGAAACGTGAATATTTAAATTACAAGCAGATAGAAATAAAGTGAAGCTAGGAAGATAGGAAATATATAAGCTAAGCTTGAGACACACGATAGAGTGGAGTGACTTTAGCGTTTAACTGTTGTTCTTAGTCGAAGACGGGTCGAGAATTGCTGTGAATTATCGGCGACATAGTGTAGCCTAGAAGTTGAGACAGCCTCAACTCAGCTACGTTGGTAAGACTCTGTTAATTTGATACTATTGAAACAAGTTAATATACTTAAGGCGATATTTTGAGGAGAGTCCGTAAACATTTGTTGTTATAGTAGTAAGTTGTCCAATAAATACAATGTGTATGAACGGCTAACATCTCTTTGAATGACTTATTGACTTTAAGTGTTAGTACATTTGAGTTTAGCTACGGCACAAGAGGTGAATAGGAATAATATGTCGTCACAATTCAGTATCTAGAGATGTTAATGGTGATTACATCTCTAATGGTGTACAATGAATTAACGATGTACAAAATCATTAATGATGATATTACGATCTTTTAAAAAATTTGGAATTTATTGAAGAAAATAAATGCGTTTCCTCCTTTCCCAGATTTTTTGTAGAATAAGAAAATCTTTTTAACTCTACTAAACCACAGTTGCAACAGGGTAAAAGAATTTCTTCTAGCTAAGAATTATTTAATCTTACTTAAGATCATCGATGTGCTAAGAGAGATAGAATAATTCAGGTTTAATTGCAATAGAGAAAGATTTGTCAGAAGTAATTAACTTAGGTGGCATTATTGACGAACTTGCAAGTAAAAAAACAAGAAAAGTAACTTTTTAATAAAATGTTTTATTTCATGGAATTTTTACACCTTTAATTAGCTAACTATTAGTATTAAAACGGAACGCTGAGATTTTTTGCAAAAATCCTCCCTATACCCCAAAAAGACAAGCTAAACTATAAAACAAAAAAAAAGAGAAAGAATAAGTTGAATTCATTATGCTTTCGCAATTTCCTCCAAAGGTGTTAGTGTGAATCCCATCAAAAGGATTTAAATAAGTCTTGAGAATGAATAACATTATAATGATAGGTATGTGGTAGTTGTCCAGCTGCGCTATTGCAGCACCACTTACAACGCTGATTAACTTGTAAGAGCGCGAGGTGCAAGCAAGCAGAAGTCCGTGCCCGTCTTTTTTTTCCCCGTTTTTTTTATCATATAAACTATTTTTATTCTTAAAATGAACGTGCTCTCTCCAACATACCGATGCCAACCTCCATAGAAAAAAAAATTAGCTTAAATAGGCTCACCAGCAAGCAGAATGAATGGAGAATTCTTTATGAACACATTTCTTCAACAACTGTTTTAATGTCTCCTTATTTCATCCATCAACTGGAATCTAGCGATCTTTTCTCTCTTTGACGAAATTCTCCCTACAAGTTAGAAAACGAAGTCGCCATGTTACTTTATGTCTTCAATGGTATTTTCTAAGCTCAAACTTTGACTCGTTTATTTCAAATCCAATTTTACTAGTTATTTTAAAAGGTATATAGTCAATACTAATTGTTAGTTACTTGCAACCATCATTGGATTAGCTTCGATAATCCTTGCAATTGTCAATACAAAAGCATTTTCAAACCAAAACCCTTACTATCTTAAATATTGATTCATAAGTAGATTCTGGTATAATTAAAAGGAGAATTTTTAAGTGTTTTGACGAAACTTACAATGTTTCATGTGGATAGAGTGCTTCATGAAATATTTCACTGTTTCCTTCCCAAATTCATTCATTTTCGCACAAATTTCAGTACTAAATAGTAAAAAACTCATTTCAGTTCAGTAAAAAACTCATTTTAGTACTAAATAGTTAATATTACTGCCAATTAATTGAATAATAAAGGCTAACTTTTGAAATTGTTTTACTATATATGTCTATTCAAGTTTTCCTATAGATATTTCTAACGGGGTGATGTGAAGAAATAGACTTTTGATCAATTTTGTGTTTGCGAGAACATGAAGTGATGTATTTTTCGAAAAAATAACGCCTATAATCGACACTTTAATTCGGAATTTTATTGGTGAGTTAAATTTGTCGCCAATTCGTTAATTGCTAAATAAAGTCTTTCTACTTCCGAAGAAATCTGTTGGGTTTTTTTTTTTGACATCGAGAAAGTAATTTTTAATTTTAAATACTCAAGTTTAGAAAAATATTACACGGAGGAGGAGATGGCTGAAATTAAATGGTACGATGGTGGCTTCACCTCTAGAATTGCTCCTGTTTTAACGCATCAAACAAACGAGAAATTCTAACGGAGCGGTAGAAAATCCCTCTCATAAAGCAGGTAATTTAGAGGTATCGGTTCTCGAATTCCTACGAGCAATTGAATCGATTCTACTCAAATGAATCTTTGATGCCGAGTCAATGGGTTCTAATTTGGAGGCAAATTAGTTTGAGAACAAGTTTCGCGCCACATGAATGTAGCAAATGTTCCATCAAGAATTAAAACTTCCCGTAGAAAGCAAATGATTTGTTGAGAAAACCTTTTATTCAATTTATCACTTCCATAATAATTAAGCCTACATAAAGAGATAGTCTTTCATTCGAAAAGATTTTTTAAATATAGAAATAATATTATCAGTATAGAAGTGTATCACAAAATATCCAAAATGTTAAGAAATATAGTTTGGAGTATTGCTAATTGCCATACTGAAAATCTGAAACGTATTCTATGTGTGTGGCGGGAATGCTGGTATAGAGTTTATGATAATGTATAATAAGCATCATTTATATGCGTAATTATTTTACAAGCGATATTGTATTCATTATACAGGGCCGCCCAAATAAAAGTAGGATTGCTGTCATTCTAACGGAGAGTTTAATGATAGCAGTGTGTTAAGCATACAAAATAAAGAGTGGTACGCAATAAAGTAAAATAAAGAGTGGCTTTGCAGGCGCCCAAAGGTGTACGAGAATAATATCCTGGATTAAGAATCTCCCGGATTGTGTGTAGTTGATTATTAGCTTTGCACTTAGAAGCAACAAGAGGGCTATTGGCAACGGACTCGTCATTTTGAACATCGGTCAAATGACGAGGACGATACCTGAGCTGACATTTCCACTCCAAAATTCCACACACCACATTTACGTGAGGGCTTGGAACCTGATTGTCTTTGAAACCATTCTTCAACAGTTTTCCCGAAATATATTATCGTCTGTGAACTGTCTTTCTTTCAGTTCTCTTGGATGGATCCAAAACATGGGCAAATCAAAGTTATACATGGGATATTCGAGGATTTCGTGGAAATCGGCGCAACAAATAATTGCAAACAGTGGCCACGTGAGGGAGGGCATCGTCATGCAGTAAAATAAACTCTTTGAACATTTTTTGAAAAAAATAGATAATCAGGTCCCATTTGTAGAGATTTTTTTTTAAAATTAAAACTAATAAACTTTTAATAACAGTAATAGAGTGTATGCATTGACTAAAATTTAAAAAAAAACATAAATAAAACTGAGATATTCATAAAACATATGTAATAAAGAAAATCCACCCGAAACAAGTTTAACACTTTTGAAAAAATTATTTCTTATATTTGTTGAAGAATAATTTGATTTTAGTATCAATTCATATTGTTGAATATTTTGATAAAATTCTTGCAAGTAAAGTAAAAATTATATTTGATAATTAGTATGCGCTTTAAAGTTTCAACAATGTAATTCAATTTTATCACTGATCCATGTGTTGCCCATTTAAATACAAAAACTCGTTCGGTAGTTAGATTAATTGGAGGAACACACTGACAATATTCAACTTACTTGCAGTCACTTTAATAGGAAACAATATTTTCTTTGGAGACGAAATACTATTTCATTCCTACTGGTAGATAATAGAACAGAATTTTGTTTTCAACGAACTTCCCCTCACCTTCAGTTGTGTCGCGCAGAACAAATATCTTATCAAGAAATCCGTCTTATACCAAAATTATTTCGGAAAAATTCTGAAAAACTCATCATTAAAAATTTAAATATTGTCCCTCGAGAAGGTTGAGTATGTAATAAAATCCAGTTAAATTTGTCTCCGTACAGAGAAAATATCATTCCTACTCCTCTAGATATTGAAGACATGGCTTTAAAAATTCTACCAGTTTTTAACTTCTTCGCATTTTGATCTAGAATAAGTAAATTTGGAAGCGAAAAGTATTTTAATCAATTTGTAGTAAGTAACCTGCCTTTACAAAATTTGGTTTCATCTTCTCAAATAGTACGAATCTGATTACATGTTACGATTAATCAGGACAAAAATACTGTTCTGATAAAATCTGTACGAATGGTCACCTTCCATTGGATGACATGTCATGTCGACGAATTCTTGATTGCTGTTTTCAATTTGAGTAACATGACGCAGTAGCTGATTACATTCACTGTATTGCCATCTCCAGCTATTTCAATCGCAACACGGTCGAAGATCTGATTTTCATTTGGGTGACCCTTATATATTCAAATTTTTCTACGCTTTTCTTTTATTATGTTAATATTGTGCAATGTTTGTAATGTAGAGCATATTTAATTGAGATGATATGTTTTCCCAATTTCTTATTTGCTATTTTATCTATCATTAAAATGAAAAGTTTTTTTGAAATCAATACTGTTGCGGAGTGAGTGAAAGTTGGGGTTTACGAGTATATTAAGCAAGAGCCAAGTCTGGCTAAATTGCGCCATTTGTTCAAAATATCACATTTTTTTTTCAGTTACCGTAAGATAAAATGAAATTACAGATAAAATACAGCGTAAAATACCAGAAATAAAATTTTGAATGTGAAATAAAAAAGCCAATTTTATATATATATATATATAAAAAAAAGCAAATAAATTTCAGTGGGTCAAGTGGCAGTGTTACTAACACGTAGCAGAAAATTTGTTTTTTTTTTTTTATATATATAAAGAGTGTTTTGAGTGAAAGAAAACTTCTGGTTGTCATGTCTTGCCCGAAAGAGTTTTTTTTTTAATTTATGTATTGGGGAAAAATACATTATCGCTTCCGTTATGTAATTAGCCCTTAGCTTAATTTGTGATAACCGATGTTTCGTTCCATGATGTTCGTCTTATATCGGACGTAATTTACAGTTGATAAGAATTCTACAGTCACTCAGTTTTTTGCGAGACAATATGGTAAACTCGTCAGAGGTGGGAGGAAAAGAACATGAAAGAAAAAGCAGATGAAATGACTATTAGGAAAGAGCGATTGAAAGATATTTTGCTCTCAAAAGCACACTAAGAGATGAAATACAAGGTTCTGTCGATGGTAAAGAAGTTGTAATAAAACCGTATTCGGGAAATGTCATGACTTTTCCAAGAACTTTCTATGATGAATAGGAGATGGTATTATACAATCATATTAAGGACTTGGATAGTCATATCTTGCTCTATAGAAAAATTTCTTAACCGCTTAGGAAGAAGACAGCTTGCTCACTTCTTCCTACACTGAGTCACAAAAGTAAGTACGTACAGTAATAGTGTTGATGTTTTTCAAAGAATAAGAGATATATAATCCTTTTGCATTCAAAATTTTAATGTATTTGAAAAACAGCTAACTTAAATTTAGTTTTAACACGAAACATATCTCAAAAATACAACCAAATAACTTGTAAAGATAGTTTAATTTAAAACTAACGTATAATTCATGTCACAAAAATAAGTATGCAGACAAAACAGGGAAAGAGAAAAAAAGATAATTTTCACAAGTTTCTTAAGCAAAAACTAAAAATTAATAATAAGTAGAGTAGCCTTTGGCTTTTAACACTGCTTTTAATCTGGATGACATTTAAGTTCTCTAAATTTTGGGTCACAGAAGATGGTATTTTCTGCTACTTCCCCAAAAGTACTCTTCTGAGGTCATTCTTATTTCTTATCTCTTGTTTCCTGATTTGTTTATCAAGGTAATCCCACAAGTGTTCAATGAAGTTAGTATCGGGGGACAGAGGAGGGTTTTTGAGCTGTTTTTGAATATTGTAGAGCAGCCATTCTTGTACAATTCGAGCTGTATGTTTTGGATCATTATCTTGCTGAAAGATAAACGATTGCTGAAGTCCTAATTTTACAGCACTTTGGTGTAGATTATCTTTTAAAATGTTCAGATAACTGAATTGATTCTTTATTCCATCAATTATTACCAACACCAGCCGCTGACATGTAACCCCAAACCATGATTGAACCACCACCGTATTTAACAATTCCTCTCCTGTTCTTTGGTTCGTGGTTTGCATTTGCTTTTCTCCTCACTTTTTTGTTTTCATAGATGGATTCTTTTGGATCCATAGATGTTGAGTGAGTGAATGTGAAGGTTATTGGCGCAAGAGTCATATGTGGCTATGCTGCGTCAAATAAGATTTAACTGTAGTCCAGACGTGAAAAAACTTAAAAAAAGACAAAAATTGGTTGACAAGAAGGAGGGTCGAAAATAGAGAAGAATTTTTAGGGTAACCCGTATTTACCAAAGACAATAAACTCCATAGGAAAGAAATGATGATGTATTACAATTGCCCGTGATGATGTATTACATGATGCCCGTACTTACAAAAAAAGGCAAATCCCTGAGTTTCCACCCCAGGGGAGGGGCAGGGTGCTCGGCTATACCCCCAGACGCTAGGTACTCATTTTAGTCGACCTTTATCACATACATGAGATATAGTGGGACTCTTCTGTCTAATCCGGACACCACACGGGTCTCCACAGGTGCAGAATTTACTCTCATTTGAAAAAATTACAGAACTCCAGAAAATTTAGTCCTGTTTTACATTCTCTTTTGCACAGATAAGTGTCTTTTTGCGAATAGCTTTGCTTACGAAAGGTTTTCTATACATGTTCCGACCATGGTATACTGCCTTACGTAGCATACGGAGATTTAATTTAGTTTTTATTAACGTCGCACTAGAAGCAACATGAGGACTGTTGGCGACGGACCTCGTAATTTTAAACCACGGTCAAGTGACGAAGACGACATCTGAGCTAGCACCCCCCTCTCCTAACATCCAAACTACGCCAACGGGAAGACTTTGGGCCCCGAACAGATTTAACGTGCATCAGCCCCGGCTACACGGCAGGTCTTTGGCGGCCAAGGATCGAATCCGCGACTAAACGAAAACCACCGGCCGCGAGTCTACGACCTTGACCGCTAGGCGACCGCGGTCCGTAACATACGGCGAATTGTCTCAGAATTGCAAGATTTACCTAAATGGTTTTCTACATTAGATTTTAATTTTGTAGCACTAATATCTGGATTTCCCTCATCATATCCCGACTTTCTCTATCAGTCAATATGAGTGGTTGACCAGTTCTAACCTTGTTTCTAGTACTGCCCTCAATCCGAAATTTTTCAATATTTTTTTGCACTGTATCAGGACTTTTCTCGATGATCTTAGAGATTTTCCGTTGAGTGAATGAGTGAGAGTGAAGTTTATTGACGCAAGAGCCAGATGTGGCCATACTGCGTCAAACAAGGTAAATCTATGATCTAGACGTTAAAACTATGAAAATAGATTAGTCGACAAAAAATCTCAAGTGAGAAGGTAAAGTTTATTGCAGCAAGAGCCAAATATGGCTATGTTGCGCCAAAAATGATTTAACTGTGTTCTAGACGTGAAAAAAAAATGGAAGAAAAGACAAACTGATTGACAAGAAGGAGGGTCGAAAATAGAGAAGGAGCGCTAGGGTACCCCGGGGTGGCATCACCCGTGTTTACCAAAGACAGTAAACCCCATAGGAAAGAAAAAGATCACTAGGATGCCTCGGGTCACGATGGATTTCCCGTTGAGACCTGCTCTCCTTGTGCAGTTTTATAATTAAATCTTTCAGATCTTGTGATATGTCCTTTCCTCGTCGAGCTATTAGTATATTATATAATTACTTAGCGTGTAACACAGAAAACTGAAAAAAAAAAAAAAAAAAAACCTTCAGAACTATCCATTACATACAACATAATCATAAAAAAGTGTATCTAGACTTTTAAATTTTCAGAATGCATACATACTTTTGTGATGTAAGTTTTTTCTGGTAGATAAGAAAATGTACGGTCTTTAAAACTGTAAAGTAAATTAAGGCAAAATTCATTTTCTATTTTCTTGAAGTATAATTCGCAATCAATACGGTATATTCTCCAAAGATATCTAGCATTTATTTTAAAAATTTGGACTTTTTGTCTGGAGACATGAGGTGTATACTTGCTCTTGTGACTAAGTATATGCGGTAAGAAGCTTTTGAAACTCGTGTATAAATATACAGAGAAATTGGAAATAAAGCCCCATTTCAATAAAACAAAAGATAGGTCGGGAAAAGACTTATGATTTTACGAAAATACTTAATGGCCTGGGATTAAGGAGTGCTAAATCTACTATCTTGCAGAAAGTAGCGTTTTTCAGATAGGAGCAAGTGGAGAGATTTTTTTAAGAAACTAACTGAATTAATGGAGAAGTATAGCTTGAGTCATTTCGAAGATTTAATACTCTTGAGATTGTGTTTGTTAGTGTGGACGCATGGCACACCAAAGTAATGTCAGTTGAAGAACAAAAAACAAGCAGGGAGGTTGACATCTGCTGATAATGACAGAAACACGTCACACTTCTACTAGCTTATCAAAGCTTCAGGTGACCAGTTTATCCCTTCACTTTGTTTTTCCACAGATAAGATTGGACAATGAGTTAGTAAATATATATATTTGCCTTTTAAAGAATATGTCAAATGGAACTGACTTAGGTGACAAATGTACAGGTGTTTATTTACTAAAAACCACGTTTTCGATTATTTAAATTACACTCCTTCGCTTTCTAAGGCTAATCAATTGCTAATTAGTATGAAGTCCACCATAACTATAGGAAACAATGGTGCTGCAACATTAACTACGATTTTGAGCTTTCACGGTCCTTCGAAACCAATAGTAGACGATTGATTGGTTTTATAAACGTCGCACCAGAAGCAACAAAAGGCTATTGTTGACGGACCTCATAATTTTGAACCACGACGAACAAGAGACGAGGACGACACATGAGATGGCATACCCCCTAACTGCCACATCACGCCAAACAGAAGCAGACGAGAAAATAGAGGAGTGACAGTTAGGGTTAACGGCGAAAGAGTTTAACTTTTAGTTTCTTATTAACGTCGCACTAGAAGCAACATGAGGGCTATTGGCGATGGACCTCGTAATTTTGAACCACGGTCAAGTGACGAGGGCGACACCTGAGCTGGCAGCCCCCCTCTCCTAACATCCATACCACGCCAACGGGAGGACTTTGGGCCCCGAACAGATTTAACGTGCATCAGTCCCACCTACACAGCGAAAGAGTCAACCAGGCTGCAGCGCCAAATATTGGTTTAAAATTTCATTAACGACAGAAAAAAAGGTAACAATTCGATGACATGGAGGATCCAAAAAGAAAGGATCGTTAAGGTTTTTAGATGGCGTGTCACATGTTTACCAGATAGATGTGAAAGGAAATTATCACTAGAGTACCTAGAGGTCAAAATTCCCGAACTTTCCTGAAGAAGGTAAACCCATGAAGAGGGGCAGATGGAAGTAGCTTGAACAGTTTTGGAAGACAATAATACAACTTCCTCTCTCATTGAGGATTCTCCCATAGCAAATGCTTAAAATATTTTAGAGAATATTCCACTAGTTCCTAATTATTCAAAAATTCATATTAAGATAAATTCGCAGGTAAAAAAAAAATGGAACTTTAACCTCTACATCCTACAAAGCCTTATTCGAGGGAAATGAAGGAGAGAAAAAAAATATATGCACTAAGAGGAAACTGTTGGGAGAAAATTTTCCAGATAAAGAGAAAAAAAAAAGTTGTTAAGTAAATCAGTTCAAGAAAAGAAAGATCAAAAATAATTGCATCTGGTTCTGCAAAAGGTGAAAAGCCGATATCACAAGAAGACTTGTTGAAAATGAAAACAAAAACCTGAAAAATCTTCCAAAGTTCAATTTTGTTTTGGGGAGATTTCATTGCGGGAATAGAAGTTTTGGAGATAAATTTTCTATCACGGCTCAACAACACTAAGAACGATCCCCATGGTTACAACGTCCGTGATAGCCAAGTTGTTGTATGGTATCGATTGTTTTAAAAAGTAACATGAAGAATATTTGTTAACGCATCTCATCATTTTGGGCATCAGTCAACATCCCACTCTCCAAACCACCTCAACGCGAACTCTCGAGTTAGGGAGATTAGTTTTTATTAACGTCGCACTAGAAGCAACGCGAGGGCTATTGGCGACGGACCTCGTAATTTTGAACCACGGTCAAGTCACGAGGACGACACCCGAGCTGGAAACCCCTTTCCTAACTTCCACACCACGGCAACGGGAGGACTTTGGGCCCCGACAGATTTACCGTGCATCAGCCCCAGCTACACGGCGGGGGGCCAAGACTCGAGTGAGTGAATGTAAAGCTTACTGGCGCAAGAGCCAGATATGGCTATGCTGATCCAAACAAGATTAAACTGTGGTCTAGACGTGAAGTTGAAAAGAAAGGTAAGTAATTCGAGATAAAAAGCAACGTTTTTATATAGTGGCAAAATTTATTAAGAAAGATTATTGAAATATTAGTTAAAACTGGTCGCAAATATCTAAATATTGCATTGCTAGGCAAGTAAGAACGGTTCCCGAAATTTCAGAACTCTAGCTTGATGGGAAGTTGGTTAATTTAACGATAGAAAATTTGATGACACACACACACACAGAAACACGAACCAAGTGAAATACATAAAAACGTTAAAAGTAACTAAAATTAATTAATTAATTCTGTAAATTAAATGGTTGGAATGCAGTTTAACCCAATTACTCTTGGCGACAAGAATTATTTGGCAGTATTTTGCCAAATGTGGCTACCCTGGTCCGTTTTACGGACTTAACGTTCAGCCAAACAAAAAAATCGCCAAGTTTGATGCCAATTTTTGAAATCGCGCCAAGTGGTTGGGATAAACTGCATTATTGAAGAAAATACTAGCTAAAACTTGTCGCAAATGTCCAAATATTGTATTGTTAGGCTAGTGAGAACGATTCCCAAGGTTTCAGATTTCTAGCTTGATGGGAAGTTGGTTAAATTAACGATCGAAAATTTGATGACACACACACACCAAGTGAAATTCAGAAAAACGTTTTAAAATGGTTGACAAGGAGGGTCAAAAATAGAGAAGGATCGCTAGGGTATCCCGGGAGTGCGTCACCCGTGTTTACCAAAGACAGTAAACCCCCATTGGCAAGAAAAAGATCACT
>BMAW01037320.1:123608-169057 GCA_019974015.1 Nephila pilipes
TGAGTGAATGTAAAGTTTATTGGCGCAAGAGCCAGATATGGCTATGCTGCGCCAAACAAGATTAAACTGTGGTCTAGACGTGAAGTTGAAAAAAAAAGGTAAAAATGGTTGACAAGGAGGGTCGAAAATAGAGAAGGATCGCTCGGGTATCCCGGGAGTGCGTCACCCGTGTTTACCAAGCCACGAGTCCGAAACCATGACCACTAGGTTACCGCGGCCACTCGAGTTAGGGTGAAGCAGTCCTTTCACATTCCGTCACAGAATCTTCGCATAACATTCAAGGACCACGTTATGGAATTGGTTTTAGTTATTTTCGTAACAAATGATTTTTATGAGGGCTAGTTAATTTCAATATTATCAGAAAGCAACACTTCTTAAACATTTTTGCCTTGAGACTTCACCACCGCGATTAAAAATTTCAAGCGATCTCTCTAAAATTAATGAATTTAATTTTTAGTGAGTGAGTGATTGTAAAGTTTATTGGCGCAAGAGCCAGATATGGCCATGCTGCGCCAAACAAGATTAAACTGTGGTCTAGACGTGAAGTTGAAAAAAAGGTAAAAATGGTTGACAAGAAGGAGGGTCGAAAATAGAGAAGGATCGCTAGGGTATCCCGGGAGTGCGTCACCCGTGTTTACCAAAGACAGTAAACCCCATGGGAAAGAAAAAGATCACTAAGGTGCCTCGGGGTCATGATGCCCGTACTTACCTGAAGAAGGCAAGTCCCTGAGGTCCCCTGATATAATCCCCAGGGGCAGGGTGCCTGGCTATACCCCCAGACGCTGGGTACCCATTTTAGTCGCCTTTTACGACATGCATGAGCTACAGTGAGACTATTCTGTCATCCCCGGTCACCACACGGGTCGAATTTAATTTTTAATAAAAACTTTTGTTAAATTAAAACGAACTGAATTATAATTTTTATTATTTTGGGTCAAATTTCGTTTTTGTTTTTAATAAAAAAAAAAATTTACTCGCAACTTATATTTGAACACTGTTGGACCTAAAGCATCTTCAACACTAAATGATATTTGGAAAAGCTGAAAAAGTTTTATATAAAAAAAGAAAATATGGTGCTAGATGACAGATGAATGTTCAATGCTATTACTGACATTGTGAGAAGTTCAATTCGAACTCCAATCCTGAAGTACTTTAATGAACCTTGTGAAATACAACACAATAGCAATAAAATAATACATCAAGTATTTTTTTAATACGCAAGTACATTCATATCCATAAAACTTTTCAAACCAAGAAAGAAAACTGTCAGAATAAAACGAAATTTCGCATACGTAAGTAAAACGAAGCAAGTAAGTGATCACAAAATCATAATTTATTGTAGGAAAAATTACAAAGTTTTAGTACCCTGTTGGGACACTTCTAGCATGAATGAATTATGTGATATGACATTGAGGCATACAAGTCTCGCAACATCTTGTTCCACAGTTGCAGTATAATGCGCCTTCAATTCGAACAAACTCATAGGCTGCTCAACTTGCTTCATAAATTATTCCAGATATGCTCGATCGGTGACAAATCTGGGGATCGAGCAGGGCAGAGTGGAAATGTAGTGCGGATAGTCTAGTGAAACCGTTGCTGTGTGTGGGTGAGTACTATCCTGTTAAAAAATGGCTCCTGAGAGCCCTGCCATGAGTGGCATCACATGTGGATAAAGAATGCCACGAACGTACCTCTGGGCTGCCATGATAGCTTGGATCAATATTAGGAGTGACCGTGTGTCATATATCATGGTACCCCATACCATCAAACCAGTTGTGTGAGCCATTGTACAGTGAAAGCAGGATTGAGATGTTCATCACAGGGCTTTCACACATGTACACAATTGTCATCACGATCCAAATTAAATTTGGGTTCGTTTCTAAAGACTACCTGATTCCATTCTGTTGCTGTCCAATTCTTTCGAGCGTGACATCACTCTAAATGAAAGGCAGTACACATAATGGGTGTTACAATAGTAACTGCTCTTCAGCTAGGCACCTTGCGATGGTACGAACTGACACATAGGACTGTAGTGGAGGTGTTGCCTGTATATGGATGGTGGACAATGAGACAATTGGCATTATGCGTGTGTCGTATGTCATGGGCTTCTCGATAATTGTTCTGTTGAGGGCATTCTGAACCTGGTCGCCACGCAAGACTCATCTCTTGTCCACTGGTCCCAACACCTCCTCACAGTATAGTCAGATGAACCTAGGTGGCGAGCTACTCAATGACCATTCATTTTCCACCATCCCTATAATTCTTCTCCTCACAAACCCAGCTGCCCCTATTGTCTCCAATGGCATATCTAGTTTTAGAGTGTCCCTCTGCAACAGATCAAATACATACAAACAAGCTCTGCTTAACTGTTTTATAATCCAAGGAGAACATTCAATGCCCTCTGGTAGCACCACACTGGATTTCTATAATCATTTACATATCTGCCTGACACGTACCTTCATGGCAAGTTTCATAACAATCCCACTCTTGCTTCTTGGTGTGAAAATTTTTATGGCAACAAGTGTGTAGCGTCTTAGTTATTTGATTGTGTTGAGTGAAAAATATGATAATTGCACTACACAAAAAATGTAGTAAATTATCTTAAAGATAATGGATAGATTGTGGATAAACAAATGTTTTTTTTAATTGATGTATCTAAATTAAATTTTTGACGCCTCATCTGGGATGGCCCTGCAAAGCTTAAAATGCTGTTCTAGTCCCTCCTTCTTGTTAAGCAACTCTTATTCATTCAATTTCTTACCCTTTCTTTTTTTTTTTCATTCACTTGCTTTTGAGTGATTTTTTTACACAGTTCTTTATCACTTTTATTCTTAATTATAAGACAGAGAAAAACAGTTGACTCACTAATATATGCATTGCCAAGTGAATATAAGTGTTTTTCTATAGTGAATATAAGTGTTTTTCTATAGCAGAAATATCTGTACTGGTAGCCTAAATAATAAGCTGAATGTTAAGGGTGCAATAGATGTAACACTAAAGCCATTGGTGACAGACTTTTGAATCATGGTCACATGATAAGGGCAATAATGTCGCATGTTGTCCAAAATGCCACCACCTATCCATTTCACTTCACTTTTATAAAGTTCCTCACAAATGAGCAGTTTAGGACAACAAATGGAATTGAATTTGTTAGATATTCTTATTTTGAGTGCAAAACATAAGGTATTGAAATGTGACCATGATTCAAAAATACAAGTACTACTCCAGAAAATGAACACAAAATCAATAAACAAGAAAAGTCACAGCTCAAGAAAAATCAGTTTTCATGTTCTTTTTTTAAACCTTGATCCAAAAACCAAATTCTTTTCAGCTTGAATAAGTTTATCCATGTACACACTCAATAGGGTGAAATAAAATATACATGAGGTGGAAGCAATAAATTGTAGGTAAATTTTTTTTTCTCTTTTGAAAGTGTCAAATGAAATTGTACTTACTGTTTCTTTCTATTTTCCAGTTCTTTCAGTTTTTATTAATGACTTCAAAAACAAGTGTACATAAAAAAAAATTGCAAAAACTATCAATCTCTTCACATTTTACTTTCGAATAGAATTTTCAATCACAAATCATTTTTATTTTACTTTTTTCAGAATGTTTAAAAGGAGGGAAATGATAAAATATCCAATCTTAAAGACAACATAACTTTTTTTGTTAGTTCGAACAAACTTCATATATGAATATTTAGTTTAGTTTTTTTTTAAGTGTTAATTTTCATGACCTTTTAATCTCATCTTTCATTAACTTATGAAGCAACAACCATGAATTTATTCAAGCACATTTTCGAGATACTTAAATTTCTCTTTTGAATGTCAGAAAACTTGCTAATTTATAGAACATGACTAAAGACATGATAAAAATTAAATATTTTCTTTTACAGTCATAATAAAAAAATAGAGAAATGTATACCAGTCAATTTCTCATTTATTTCCTAAAAATATGCAACATTGATGTTTCCATGAGGTATGGTGGACATAGATAAATTATCACAATATCAATTTCACAATTTTCCTTATGTAATAAAGTTCAGATTTGCAGAAAACAAATGAAGGAAAATATAACTTCTTAATATAACAAGTGCTTCCTTTCATCAATCATAGCATTTGATTTCTGCACACAACAAAAATCTTTACTACATCATCAATACTTAACAAAACAGAATGAAAACATCACAAATGAAATACCATGAGATTTTGTTTTTTACCCACATTATGGATAGCAGCAACCCAATTTATTAAAAGCAATACAAAAAACACACACAAAAAACATTTAAATATAAATCAAAAAAGTATTGCAAAAAGTCACAATTCTAGATTTCCATTTAAATTTAACATCAAAAACAGTTTTCAAATGATTCTCTGTACATATTCATTTAAGACACAGATAAAAAAATGTTACACTGTACCAATTTTTTTATCTAGTTTTGTACAATTGTTTACAAACAGTAAGAATAACACAGAAAAAAATTTTAGTGATCATATCACTTAACAAAGTATTTTTTTTAAAGTACACAAAAACCAACAAGAGCTGCCTAAAATGGAGAATTTGAAAACTCAAAAACAAATTCCCAATCAAAAATAAGGAAATAGTGAAATTTAATACTTCCACAAAATTGCAAACAGATTCAAGCCATTTTCTGCAAGTAGCATGCATTAAAAAAGAATTTTTTCTTGCAAATTTAAATGAATTAATATGAATATTAAATTACTTCCTGTGATATAAATTACAGAATAAAAATCAGTTACATTTAGTGGCAACTTTTTCTGTAGCAAAATACATGATTTGTAACTGGTCCAAAGCATTTCAGCCTATAACACAGACCATAAACTCAGGATTGAAGCAACTTGAAAGTCTTCATGTGAATTTTAATTTCAGGAATTAACACATATGTAACTCAAGACGAAAGATCCACTCACATATATGAATACTTTACATTTATGAGTAAGAATTAGAAACACATGCACAAATAAATTGAAAGTTAGGACATAAATGCCATTCCAGTGAGTTGCACCCACCATTAAGTTATATTATCAACCAACTTAAAAGAAAACTTGAGATGATTTTAAAAAATTTTATTGGACGACAGAAGCATATTTCAAAATGTGAATCAATACATTAAAATCATAAAACTTTTCCTCGCATCTTCCTTAGAAAAGTACCAAATTCTAATATTTATATTTTAAAGAATTTCATATTAAAAAAAAAAGAGTTTTAATAACTGATAAAGCAAGTACAGTTCAGATTGAATTAAGTTTTGTTTCATGTTCCTTCACAGTAAATTGCATTTATTATACAGTGTTTAAAATTTTAATAAATGCATACACATAAATATATATGCATACATATTACTCATATATATACAATACATTTTCTTACAAATGTAATTCAAAACATCTATAAGAACAAGATAAATTTTAAATAGCTGCAATGATTACAGCTGAGTCATGTTTTCACCCTTGAAAGAAGAGAATTAATGGTAATTTATCTTGAATGACAGAAATGTTTAATTTTACAAGTATTTAGGAATAATTCCCGATTTCTTTTACAAAACAGAATATCAAATAAAGAGGTAATATATATTATGTTCTCAGCTCTCTATCATTATTTTACAACTGTGTACTTCTTTGGTAATAACTCTTCATTATTTGATAAATTACAAAAGCAGATTCATGATTCAACATACTTAATATGATTACTAAATATTATATATATATATATATATATATATATATAATTATATAAAACACTGAAAATTAAACATGGGAAGATATTCAGGCATTCCAGCACAGTAATAAATTGTCTCGATTTCTTTAAAGCTATATTTGTTAAACATAATTACAAATTATGGTAAAAAGCAACATACACCATATTTGTGGTAATAGTGATTCCAAAATGATTGATCCTTAGAAGTAGTGAACATTTAACAAATATCAAGACGATGAAAATTCACAAAATTTATCTTTCTTTTCAAAAAATAAAGAAGGAAAATTAAAGTAACAAACTGAAGCTGCAAGTTCGTTTAACTGCTATCACAATATAAAATGCATCTTCAACATGAACAGTCTCAAAAAAAAAAGTGGAACTAGCTTGATAACTTTCTTGATTCCCATAGCAACTAGAAAGAACTGATATCACTGATAATGGCTCAAAAAGAAATTAATTCAATTACGAAATTTAGTGTTTAAGATTTTAATACGCATAATTTTGCAGAATGAATTCTTATTACAGTACCATTTTTTCATTTACTTGATTTCTCATCATGAAAAACCAATCTTACAAGTTTCATAAAATTTTGTTCAAAAGTTTCAGAGTTATTTGCATTTAAAAAGTGTATTTCCTAATGTTAAATAAGTTTTTCAAACATGATTAAAATTTCCAACTCAATATTTTTAAATAAAACAAATAAACAAAAATAAATATTAAAATAAAAAACAAATCAGAAAAAAAGTTGGTTAAAAGATTATGTGTTTTACAGAATACTCATTTGCTCTAAGTAACATAGTACAGTGCCTCTTGGCATTAATGATCATATTCTATGAAATTTGAAACATGAACTATCTAGAGCATTCTGCAAAAGGATTGGATTTGTAATGAGAAACTGTATCAAATGTTTAAGCTTCTTAATCCATTACCATAATATAAACTCCTTAAAGCCCTTAAAACAATGATAACAATTTTATCTAGTTGTGATGAATAGTTATCACAAAAATTACATTTTCATATCACACATGCAAATCAACTTTTTGCACCAATCTTAGTACTTAATCCCAGGGCATCTCTTAACAGCTTTGCCACACTTGCCGAGTCATTTTCTTCAGTTTCTGAGGAGGGAAAAATGTTATAATTAAACTATAGTTCGCTTCTTTAAAACATAAGACACTTAAAAATTCATGACCATCAGTTAATTAAATCATAAAATGGTAAGAATACAGGGGAAGATGTAAATACTTCATCATCTATTGGGCCAAGATATAAGTTAAAAATCAACAGTAGCAGATTATAATTTTTAAAAAAAAGTAAATTCAGCCTTTTTAATCAGACATCCAGTCAAATATACCTTAAAATTTCAACCACTTCACAAAGATTGAAATACCGAACACATGCTAAATTTTAATTAGTCAATACTAATATAGTAATAGTTCCAATTTAAAGGAGAAATTTCAAGTAAAGATGACTTAGTATCTTTCAGTATCACTATATTGGTAATATTATCAAACTACGATGAAATGGCAAAGAAAATACTTAAGCTTGAACTCAACACTCCTACACTTCATGGTGAGAATTTAAAATCATGGCTCTATAGAAACATTGGCAAAATTAAAGAACAAATTTGATATTGTACGCTTAGATGTCAAAAAGTTTGTATTATAGCTTTAAAAAGTCATTGAGAAGATCTTAAACACAATTCATACACATAAATTCAATGACAACTAATTGTCTTAAATCTTTCAATTGCATAGTTTCTTAAACTAAACATTATACAAGATAAAATAAACTAAAATATAAAAAAGGATAAAAAGAACTATAAATGACTAGAAAATTTTTTTGAAAGGCTTTATTTTTATTGAGAAGTAATGAATCATTAATGATTTCAAAAACATACGGAACAGAGGGAATTTATAATGTCACATGCATTAATTTTGAAATATTTTATCAAATAACAGTACATAAGAAAAAGCAAAACTTGCTTTAAAAAAAAAAAAAAAGACTATAGCATCTTTCTTGATATTTCTTTACACAATAACAATACTCATTATTACTCACCATTTTCTGTCATTTCATTGTCAGCAAAAACAAAAATATTCAGAATTAAAATCTATTAAACTTTTGATTCCCATTCATTTACAAAAATAATAATCAAAAATCTTTTTTACTCTTCCATCATAAATACAAGTTAATGAAATAAGCAAATAATATATTATCAATATAATTATAAACCTTATTACATATATTGAATAACATTTTATTAAAACAATTACAAGCAAAGATCAAAGTTTGAACCAAGCTTGGAGCACATTGTCACAGTTGTCGGTTGGTTAATTTTATTAATGTCGCACTAGAAGAAACACGAAGATTATTGGTGACAGACTTACAAATTTTGAGCCTCGCTTAAGTGACAAGGACAACACCTGAGCTAGCATCCCCTCTCCTAACTTCCATACCATGCAACGCTGACTTTAGGCTCTTACAGATATAACGTACATCAGCTCCAGCTACATGGTGGGTCTTTTAATAGCATCAAGGCTCAAATCTACAACTCGCCAGCCGTGACATGACCACTAGACTAACATGGCCACCATTGTCACAGTCATATATATACTCCAGACCAAATAACACATATGTATATTTACAAAATAGCATTTTTAAAATTTAGAAAAAATTCACATGCATGCATTTTTTCATTTCTGCATGTAAAGTTTGATCTAATTTAAATATGGAATACATTTTAAATATGGAATTCAAATGAAAATCAATATAATATTTTCAGGTCTATAAGACAGCAATCAGAATGCAATATTGATGAGAGAGCAATTTTTAATCTGATAAAACATTCCAAATTTAGGTTCCATTACTTGATACTATACAATGACAGACTTGAAGGTGGGGGGATGTATGGAGATTCTGAAATATTTTGTCAAGCTTCCAAATAACATACATTGCAATAAAATTATGTATATAAGGTTTGTTCATTTTCTTGTGCAAAATGTAGAATTGTAAAATCAGGCTATTCTGATCATTTTCTTGAAAAGTCATCCTTAAAATTATTCCTAAAAAATGCTATTCATACACAATGGTTAGAATGAAAACATGTAATGGTTTATGAATTTATTGATTTCAATTTATTATGGCAGTAAATGTAGAAGAGAAATGAAATAGTAACATGCTAAATTTACTATAGCTTTATTAAAATTAAGTAGCAACACTAAAATTTCTTCAGACACAAAATTCAAATTTTTTGTATTAGAAATATTTTCACAAGTACATTTGTGAGTTACGTATATTTTTAAAAAAATATATATTTATATTAGAAATAATTACAAACACATTACCAAAATTCAGATTTCACAAAATTAAACAAAACTGTTATTTTACTTAAATCAGATAATTCCCAACAAATTAATAATATAAATAAATTAATACATCCTTACTTATTTTATTAATTTAATATATATGTATAATAAATAACTTCCCCCCCTTTTGAAAAAGTCATAATTATAGTAAATATATTTTAATTCATGATTATTTTTTACATTCATAAAAATATTTTAAAATATATATATTAGAACAATTAAAATTCCAAATATAGAAAAAAATCTCATAGAGAATAATGATCAATAACAGACAAAAATTTAATAGTTTTAAGAGGGTACTGTGTTCTTGCTGCCTAACTCTTTAAGCCCCTCCAGCTTCTCAAAGCTGCATACTCTAACCTGTTTGCTTTCTTAAGCTAAATATTTTATTACACAGAATCTTTCTACTTTCACTGAGGATCTATCATGTTTGAAAAGAAAAATGAATTAGAACATTACAAAGACAACAAGAGACTGATTCTATAATTTTGAACCTTGATCATTACTCATTTACTGTTCCCTCATTATAAAAAAATCTTGTGTTAATTCAAATTTCAGCATTAAAAACTGAAGCGAGACAACCTACATAAACTTAATTTTATTTAAATTTTTCTAAAAATGTTTTAAATGTTTACACAAATTAATTAAACTCACTGTAGATAATATCCTTTACTTTGGTATACATGTATACAATAAGCATATGTAAAATGCTAAATATAAAATTACTTAATATGTATCTTTTCAAATATCTGTAAATATTTGCCTTCCCAATTTAAGAATGCTCCTACCTTTCATTAAATATAAAATATACCCTGCTATTAAGAGCTATAACTAAAAGCCTCTAGTAAATTATTTAAAATATGAAATAACATATACTTTCCATCTCTATAATCTTTTTTAAAAAAAAAAGCTACTTACCATCATGATCGTGTATGTCACGTTCTAATTTCAACTTTTCTTTAGCTCTTTGTAATATACCTTCTTCAATGGTATTTTCACTTATCAATCTAATGACAGTGACATCCCTACAAAGAGAAAAAAATTGAAAAAATAATAAAGTTGATCATTTATAAACACATGCTCAGAAGATAATAAACTCTAAACAATGAAAACTGAATGATAAGAATATTTACATTAATTTCTCTTATGCACATCATAAATTTCAGGAAAAACTATCTAGTAATGAAATGAAGCAACATAAGCTATTTTCATACAATAAACAATCTATTACCTATCTATCATTACCATCTATCTTAACTAATCTATTAAATTACAAATAAATTTATTAGAAAATTATAATATATATATGAATCAACTACAAAATAGAATTGAAAAATCTTACTTGACTTGACCAACTCTGTGACACCTATCCTCAGCTTGCTTGTCATTATATGGATTAAAATCAATGTCATGTAGAATAACTGTATCAGCTGCAGTTAAATTAATACCTAGGCCACCTGCTCGAGTAGACAGCAGGAATATAAAAATTGATGAATCACTATTAAATTGATCGATTAGTTGTTGCCTGAAATAAATTTAAAAAGAAGAATTTGAGTTTATTATTACAAAAATTTGAAACATCAAACTATTACTATAAAATATAACATTAAATTGCATAAAAAATTGTACACATTCAATAAATAATTGAATAACTATCATTGCAAATCAAATAGCAAAAATAAAATTTTATAAAAATGAATGTTATTTTTTACAATTCAATCATAAAATTTACAGATATTAATAATAATATTTAATATATTTTTTAAAAAAAAATATTAAAAAAAAAAAACACTAGAAATTGATAATCAAAATAATCAAACTCATAACAATATAAAAATTATATCTACCTCTCAGATACTGGTACTTGACCATCTAGCCGTAAAAATTTGTATTTTTTAATATTCATATATTCTTCTACAATATCAAGAACCATAGTGAACTGACTAAACAATAAAATCCTATGTCCCTATAAAATAGATGTTTAGAAAATTTATTTTCTACTCATTGAAGTAAATTTCAAATTTGATGCAAAGTAGTAATTATATGCATACAAACCTCTTCAATAAGTGTTGGTAATAAACTATCCAGAACATTAAATTTTCCAGAATTGAGAACTTTTTCATCAGAGAGAACATATGATTTCAAAGACTGAAAGAGACAAAGAAGATTATATATGTACAAAAAAGTTTATATTATTTATGTGTGACATATTGAAAATGAGAAAAAAAATCTGTAGTTACTTTGTACAACTTGCAAAGTTTGTGAAGCTCGAAATCCGACATTACTGACATATCTTCAAAAACCAAATTAGGATCAGATTCACTGTGAGTAGGTTCCTAATGAAAAATAAGAAGTAATTCACAATCTCTTAAAAAAACAAAGTTTAACAGTTCCTAAAGCAGTACTTAACAAAAATTAACACTTCCTTGTCATCTTCGTTTATATTTTATATAGATGGTTAAATAAAATAGATACGACTTATTTGTACTTAAAATTTACAAAGAATATCACTGTAGAAAAACAATTTTGGGAAATTCAATGTTTGACTCTCGCAACATACTGAATACTACACAATAAGCGAATTAAAAATAATTTTCCATGTTTCTAAATTTTTTTTGGAGACATTGCCCAAGCAGGTATTTCACTATTTGCACTTCTACCACACAATCTATTAATATTTAAAGGTACAGTTGCAATTAACAAGTAATAGTCTCCCCACAATGACCCATTAGGAGCAATGTATAGAGGATATTACATGTTAAGGACACACCAACAAGTCTTTTTTTTTTTAAGGCATATACAGCATTTTTTTGTTTTTTTTTTTTTTACCGATCTTTAAAAAAAAAAAAAAAAAAAAAAAAAAAGCTGAAATTAAGAGGAGTAAGCATAGTAAAAACACACAGATTTATACAAAGGTTTAGTAGGATTAAATAACCAGCATCAGTTTTTTTTATATAAATGAGAAGAGAAACTTTCATTCTGAGTGATTTTTTTATGAAAAAAAACTACAAAGCCTTTTAAAAAAAAGAGCATACAGCATTTTTTAGTTTGTTTATGCCAATCATTTAAAAAATCAAAAATTCTTTAAAAAAACAAGCTAAAATTAAGAGGAGTAAGCATAGTGAAAATTTTACTTTCAAAAGATTAATAGGATGATTATCTTTTCACAGTTTGTTTAGAATAAACACTGCATCATTTAAAAACCTCCAATAGATTAATGCAAACATGTTTCAACATAAAAAATGTCTAAATAAGTAAGGAGATCTTTTGCAACAGTATCTCAATTTTATACTTTAAAAGTATTTATATTTAACTAAGAGACACATATATAGGTTTACAACACATTTTTTTAAAATGAAACTTGTTCATACTTCTAGTATATTTACACAAAATATGTGAATACAGCAAATGCAAAATAATGTAAATGTTATTTGTTAAAAATATGTATACAATGATTGGGCACACAAATAGCAATTCTGTGATAATTGTAATTAAATTTTTCAGTAAGATTCCTCATCTTTTTTTAAATAGTAAAACATGCCCACACAGAAGATATCAGAGGACATGTTGAGATACAAAAAGCCCAGCAAAAAAAAAAATATTAAGTAAAAGGGAGGGGACCATCAATTAAAGCCTTTTCAACCAACATTTTAAGCATTTCACACATATGCAATTATTAATGCATTACAGGAAAACCAAAACCAATCTTTTCTTTTCATGTTTTAAAGAAGATGAGATTTCTAAACAAACCAAACTGTGCCTTTTTCTTTAGACATGTGCTGTCTTCCTCTTCTTTTTTTTAAATTTGAACATAGTTGAAATCAGTTATTGAGAATATCCAAGGACCGAATAAAATGCTCACCATAATTAATTTTATATTAATTTTTTTCTATATTTAATTTTGATGAAAATGATTGTGATAAGACACTATATATAAATAAATTAATTACTTAAATATTTAAAATAGCAATGAGCTTGGTGTAATTTTTTTCATACATTAGGAATTGTAAATTTTGATAAGAAAAATGGCTTGTACAATTGAGTCTATCTTCTATACTTTTAAAAAGTATTTTTATTTTTCCCCCAGTTGAAAATGCTTTTTTCTTTACTGAAGTTGTCATTTTTACCATTTTTTGATTTTATTTGTTGCAATTTTTTAGGATACTGCTGAGATGGCAAAATGACTTTTCAATTTGAAGCCAACAAACCCTTAAAGATAAAAAAAAAAAAAAAAAAAAACGGATATCAGACAATGCCTCTATGGTTGGTTACACAAGTTCCAATTTATCAGGTGGTATTCAGTAAAGTGGGACTATATTATGAACAAATGGATTCTTAGAAATGATGCAGAAAGAGGATTACTATTTATAGGGTAATGAGCCAGTAGTTGATTTCTAGAAATGGCAGAGAGGATAGAAGGAGTGGGATTTAAAAAGAATTTTAGAATGCTGTCTTTTGGGTGAGGGGCCCTACATATGTTATGTAAAATTATGTTTGAAAAACTGGGGAAAATCGGTTCGCTTTACTACAGTGGGATTTGACAATAGTTTTTCAAAAACATATAATGAGACAACATTAAGTTTTAAGTTTATTTTTCCTCTAATGTTTTCTATAAATAAGTCATTTTAATATGCAAAATTAATAAAGAATTATTAACAGTAATAAATTATTCAGAGTTACTAAATTGTATCAGTAACTTATTTTGTAAGTTAATGCAAATTATTCAAGCAATATTAATTGCAATTTAATCTTTAACCCCAAATAAGGAAATACAGATAAGAAAATACAAGAAATCTCAATTACGAACCAAAGCGGGAAAGAAAATTACTCTATGTAAGATTTATTTAACAAATGCTGCTGATTCCAGGTATTTTCCAAATTCGTGATACATAAAAACTAGACATGAATATGTTAAAATTTATTTTAGAGAAATCAGTATTCAAACAAATTTTAATTAAAACCTTTAAAATGGCCTTTGACATTTTTAGCAACTTATCATCATCATAATATCGTCTTAGTAGTAATGAGTGATTGGCTGCTCTGCGCAGTTGCATCATCATGCCTGCTCCACTAGATGGAGAATCTTTCTCCTTTTCTTTATCCTTCTCTTGTTTCGTATCAAACTAAAAAAATAATATTTATGAGAAATAACATTCCATACATACATAAATTACCTTATTAAATCTTAAAAGTAAAGATTTCAAGATATTTAATAAGAATATTAGTTTCATTAATTTTTCAAATTTATCCTTAGGAATAAGTTTGATAAATTTAAAAAAAATTCTTAAATATAATTAAAAACATTCTATGACTTACAAAAACTTTATATCTTGATTGGATACAGTAGCAACAACAAAAATCAAAAGAAAAAATATTTAATAAGCTAAGTGTAAATAAGTTATGACCACAGTATTAAATAAAAAGTTATAGTAATATCTAGAGTAAATTTTTTAAAACTTCAAAATTTCCATTTCAATTTTCAATAGAAATAAAATAAAAGTGATGCTTATTTGCAACGTATGTTAATAAGGTCTAAGATATTAAATTCAAATTTATTGAACAATTAAGTTTCAATCCTTAAAAAATTCAAACAGATAAATAATATAAGCTGAAAAAAATTGTATAACCCCAGACAGAATCACAAACCAGTTGCTATCATTATTTTTTTTCAAATTCGTAATTAATTTTAAAGGAATTACATCTTGTGAAATGTTAGCAAAGTTCATGCAAAATAAAATCATAATTCTTCAATGGGCTCACCTCAGCAGAAAAGGTTTTAACCAGACTTGCATATTTCATGGCTTGATCTTCAGTCATGGGGCACAATCTTGTTTCATCAGTTTTAGCAGGTAAATCTTGTAAAACCTATAAACAAAAAAAAAGGGGGGGCTTACAATTAGCTTTCAAAAATATACAGCTTAAAATGTATCAGAATTAAGTGCTGTAGGAACACAAAATCATTTATTAAAACACTTGCTTAAAAAATCTAAAAAATACAATTTACAAAACATATTGACAATTTGAGAATGGCATTCTATATATAAGCCTTGTATATGTAACAACTTGCAATTCTAAATTTTTGTAAAGCTGAAACTTAACAAAATCTAACAAATACTTATATTGGTATGTATGTTTTTTGCAATTCTATATTTTAATTCATTAAAATGAAAAGCATTCAAACTTAAATAAAATTTAAACATTAACTTAACATAAATCTGAGGTTATTCTCCACAAAAAATGTATGGAATTGAAAATGATTATTTAAGACTAACATGTTTGACAAAAAGAAAACATGAACGAGTACTGGAAGTTTCATGCATAATGCAGCTTATTCAAGAAAAGTGATGCAATGTCTTTTCTTTTTTTTATTTAAGCAGGAAATTAAAATTTCACTTTAATAAAGGGAAAAGAAAGGAATAATCTGCAAAAGAGGAAATCACTTATCTATATTTTTAACATTTTCATTTCTTTATTTAAAAAATATTTGCATAGAAAAACAATTATAACAGAATTTCTTAAAATTTCAAAACCTGACTTTCAAATGATCATTTAAAAAAAAAAAATTCACAAGTTTAAGAGAATGCTTTGAAATTTATTCGGTTTCGAAGAGCAAGGTCGAAAAAATATTCATTGTATAAATTACTAATGATTTTAAATTAGTTCATTTCACTTGGTCAAAATTTTAGAAACAACTATATTTTTAAAGTAAAATTTCTTCAAAATATATTAACTATATTTCCTAAACCTTTCTATATTTATATGGTGAGCTCAAGAGAGGACTATATGAAAACTGAATTTAACCTTTTAAATACTGAATTATAAATCAAGGATAATGCAAACTATTTGTGGATAAAAAAAACAAACTAAAACTTAAATATAAGCACTATAATTTAATTTTTACAAAAAAAAAAAAAAATCTGTATGATTTATAACACATACCAAATAGAAAATACATATTTTTTTCATGTTTTAATCACATATGATGAATGGTCTGGTTTCTCTCAAACAAGGGGGAGGGGGGATATTTAAATAGTTAAATGTCTTCTATGATCTAAGTTTGTTTTCCTCTATATGGTAGTTCATCAATCACATATTTAGTACTGATATTTAGTGCCATTTTAGACAATAAAATTCAAAAAGTGTGTCTAATAATTCAATTCCTCCCATTCCCTCATTGTATATTTTCTATAAGAAGCGGATGAAAAACATCAGTTCTCAATTTATGTGTTAAAAAATCTCTTGATTTTACTGAACAGGCTCATATGTCTAATAAATTGATGCTTAATTTGCTACAGCTCTATCTCACCAAAGGGAAATGAAAATTTGGCTAACATTTCTGTATTCAAAATGTCTTTGACATTTTAAGACTTCCCTTAGAGATTGGAAAAAGATATTTTACAGTAGGAGAGTCCTAAAACATTTCAGTGGCTTTGAATTTTTTCAGACTTATGTGACAATAAAATGTTGCCATAGAAACTTTCCTGCTTTTCTGCATTTTCAAAATTGGATAAAAGGTTCTTACACAACTTAAATCCCCAAAAAAATTTTCAGATTCCAAACTTTTCCCCACTATAAATTCTTGTGGCACATAAGTAGCTATTGTTTCAACACAGCATCCATATTTTGGAATAAAAACATATTGGTTCATCAAGGATGAACATTTCAGTAAAATGACCATAATAGTGTACCATTTAATCATCAATACTCAATTTAAAATGAAAGATACCAAACTGTTTAATTTTTTTTATTTTCGATAAAAAGGAGACATTTTCCTTATTTTGACTTTTAATGCCAAAATGTTATCTATGATAGAAAAATTTATTTTATAAAAGTTTTTTAAATTTATTTTTAGACATTACTGAAGAAACAATTGACACAAGTATAAAGCTCCCAATAACTTTACTGTATACACTAAAAAAAAATCAAAATAATGGTCCTGATTCATTTTCACCAAGAGATATAACATGTTGTTTTTTGTTAAGAGTAAAAAACTGTCATATTTGCTAAGCATATTTGTCAATTAATTGGTATGAGCTTGTAAAAACTTTCAACAGGAGGTAAAGTAACCAATTCAGGAAACATTTCACAAATATTCTTAATGATAGTTTTCAGGAATTTTTAAAACATATTTTTACCTTGAGATGGATATTTTTCTCTTTTGAGTTTCTCTTTCACTTAAAACTCAGGCTTTCTTTTGAAGTTGAAGGTACTACAGAATTAGATGTGCTTATATTGAAGGTACTACATAAATCAAATGCGCTTATATCATTGTCTACTTTCATTTATATTTCACACTGATTACAAACATTTGCAGGTACAACAAGCTAAAGTATGCCTTCATTTATGACTACCTATCTGTTAAACATCCACTTTTTTCTGGAGGCAGTTGATAAATATTAATACACTCTAAAGGCTCAGAATTGTCAGATAATTTGTAAAAATAATTCAGTGCCTCTTTTTCAGTCCAAAGAGGTTATAAATTAGACACCTGATCATTTAAATGTATCCTCACTAACCAAAGAAAATTGCAGAGAAAACAAGAATTAAAATTACTCGTTATTTTTCAATTAATGTCTCTCACTAATTGAGTCATAAACAAAGCCTAACTACTGACAAACACACAATTTTCAGCAGGAGCTGTGAGTAATCCACTACTGTTCAATCAAAGAATGTGTGTAAGGAGGAGTAACAGAGACTGGGAAGGGAAGGAAATAGGAGAATTGAAAAGATAAACACTTAACTTAAATAAATTTTTCATTGACACACACTAGAAATTCTCAGATTAAAAATACTTTTTCATCAATGCTTTTACACTTTGTAATCAAAAGAGCTTTATCACATCAAAAAATATGCTTACAGATGTCAATGTCCCCTTTTCTAGAACATCAAAAATTTTTACTTTTTAGTAAAAAAAAATTTTTTTTTTCATTGTAACTCGTGTTTATCAACAAATTTAGCATTTTTAACAAGTTGGACAGTGCTACCACAACACTCAATCACTGCTATTCATAATTGACAGAACACTATACAGTGTCTTTAGAAATGTTTGTTAAAATAAAGCACTGAACAGAATTTGCTTTTTTATGCTCTTCATGGAAGTTTGGTATGCACTGTTACATTTTTTTCCCAAGTAAAATTACTCATGACTAACTTATCTCCACTTAAATTTATCAGGATGGTGTACAGTATCAACTGCACCATAAAACACATAGTAGTTGCATTTAAAGTCAGTTTTATTGTTATAGTCAGAAGAGAAGTTAGTATATGATAAGTTTTTTTTTGAATGAAATTTTTGATTTTTGTGTACAGATATGACATATTTTTGAGGAAAGTGTGGATTATATTATTGAGGAATAACAGTCTTCAATATGTCTTTTCTGCATTTATATTGGTTATAAATGCACAATTATATACAGATTACATAAAAATTCTTTTTATAACTTTATCAAAATTAATATTTTTAGCTGCTGCATTTTCAATGGGAAGGATTGCCAAAACTGTTAAGTGGCTCATTGTTGCCCAAAGATAGCTTTTAACCCTTTCTGTAAGGATGTAGAAAATACAACATGTACCTAATTTGCTCTCGAAAAATAGATGTACCACAGGTGACAAGGAAGCAATTTTTCTTTTTAAGATGAGTGTGTCATATTTGAGACAGTGAAATTGAACAAAATTCAAATATTTTTAAATCCAAAAGATGAAACATTATGTCAACGAAATTAGTCTTAATACAGTATTTAGACATTTTTCTTTGACCTTGGTTGTTTACTAATAGTATAAACTGAGAAGAGGCTAATGTAAATAAACATCTAGGGGGCTCTCTAAAATTACTACCACAAGCTTATTAAGATTGTTTTTTATGCATCAATCAAGTGTTTATACCATACAGGAATGGCTTTTTTTAATATTTGTTTTATAATCAATCCTTTTCCATTTCATTTGTAGAATTTCATTTCAGGTAACGAAGGTAAAAGTGAAATACACGACATGTTAAGTGGATCTTTTAATCAATATAGATGAGTAAATAAGTGCAATTAAACATATTTTTACATTTTTAATATTTATTGACTTTTACCTGCTATTTTATCTCAATAAAACCAAAGTGAAAAATTTGGAATAATGAGACTTTATCATGACGGACATAAGTATATTATCTACTTAAATTTAAAAAATTAAGTTGATCTAATGTAAAATGGATTTTTAACTCCTTTTTTTAAAAAAAGAATTAGGCTTTATGAGTGAAAAAGCCTTGTCCTTAACACCTAGTATGGTAGAAAGAAATTCAGTCTCTTGGGAGGTGTGTATGAAAGAGAGGTAATGTCATGAAGCGGTTAATGAATTTCAACTTTGAAAAACTTTTCTCAGAAGAGGCCACTGAAACATAAGCTCTCAAAAAAGTTTTAAATGCCAAATATAAATGTGATGACTTGTATTTTAACTTTCTTTTAATTTGTCACAAAAATCTATTTCAGCATTCCACTCAAATAAATCTACCAACTCCATACGTTTTAACTGCAGCTGTCGCCTTCACTTTGCACAGTAGACTGGAGTAGATTCCCTTCCATGTCTCAGTGAATATGAAAATAGATGCAATCTTTTTTGCACTGTCCTTCTATCACTTTTATCTTAGAATGTGAAAATTATGTGCATCTCTCAGTGCTCTGCTTGAGAACGTTACTTTTGTCACCGTTTCTACAGTAAATTTCTTCATATCCTGGTTATTTGCATGAAGAAGAAAATAAAGAACTTCTATCCAATAGTGGTGTTTTCAATTACTTCTACAGTTTCATATGAGCAGAATTGGAAATTCTGCTGCATAAATTAGGAACATAAATTAAGACAAAAATAAATTTGGGAATATAGCTTCATCCTTTTGAAATTTTGCTGCTTGAAGATAACATCTTTACTGTTTAAATTCTGATAAGATTTCATTTCCTCCCATCTAATAAAAAGTTTTCATAAGGCTTGAAATCAATATAATTCAACTGAAGATTTGATGCTGACTTTTAGATTCGAGGCTCAAGAACCCTTGAAATATGTCACTAATCCTCTGAAAAAGAAATTGATCACTATCATGGCAGAGATGGGCAATATGCATTTGACAAAAGCTACAAACGAAATGACAGTTCCAATTAAGGATCAAACAGCAATTAGTCTGAATCTTCCAAACAGTCTGAATGGCCAAAATGTGAGTGAGTGCAGTTTTATGGCGCAAAGTCAAATCCAGCTATGCGGCATAAAACATATGTTGATAAGAACACAAGTTACATTTTTTACACCAATTACAAATTTAAAAACAAAAAAATTCGTAAAAAACACACTTTTTAAAAAGCAAAAATTATAAGGATAAAACTAAATCTGATATAAAATCCAACTTTGTGCAAGAAAGTGAATGACTTAAGGAGGGAATTTTTCCTAATAAGCTTAAAATAGATGAATTAAAATGTATGATGATAAAACATCAGACAGACAATTAGCATATAGCCCAGAAATTCCATCTTCACAAAAAAAAAGGCCCAGAACTGCTCTTAAAGCACTCATTAAAAGCAATTCATTGATGATATCCTTATGCATTAACAAATTGTTAAATATTAGGACTATTTAATTAGATAATAGAAGTAGTAATTTAAGTAGGACAAATTCATCAAAAATTTTCCATTCTATGCTATTGTGCTTTGCATTAAAATTTTAAGCTATTTTCCTAATTTGTAAGATTCTTTGAGTGTTTTCATGAAATCATTTTTAAAACTCTTTGCACATAGAGATTACCATGAGCTAGTGCAATCGTGATGCAAATTACTTCTTTTGCATCATATTTTAAAATTTTCTCTCTCTCTCTCAACTTCATCAAAATAATTACAATAACAGCATCAAGCATAGAACCTCAATTTTTTATTTAAATGGTAATTTTCTATAATATCCCCATGACAACAGGAAACAGTTTTGAAACTTTTTTCTGATTTTAATCTGAATTCCTGATACCTCTTTCTCTCCTTACAAAGCACTGGCCAATGCAACTGTTTCACTCCAATAGCACATTCCTGGAAAACCTAATCGTTAAAACTGATTTATTAGGAAATACTCTAACCATTAAAAAAAATAATAAATAAACAATTCCAACATAAAAACAACCCAGAATATTTAAAAATATTACATAACTTTTTTTAAAAAATGAAAAATACTCACATCTTTTTTTAATCTACGAAGGACAAATGGTTTCATTATCTGCTTAGCATGATCAATCCTATCTTTTTCATAAGTATTCTTGTTGCCTTCTGCTTTCTATATTAAAAAAAAAAAAAAAAAAACTTACAAATACTGATAATGGATACTTAAAAAAAATCATGAAACTAACAACCAATCAAAATCATCTTGGGCAGAAAGAAATTCATTAAAATCAATCTATTTCTGAGAAAAAGTTAACATATTGCTCCCTTAAAAAGTGAACAAAGGTTATACTCACACAATAAGAACTAAATTGTTTTACATAAATGGATTTTAAATTTTAAGAACATATTTCCTGAAGACAACAAAATTTTGAAATTTGTCAAGATAAAACTACAAAATTATAAATTTGCAATCTAAGAAAATGAGCCAAACTAGGATTTTACTAATACAGTTAATAAAGGTTTATCACTAAAAATATTTATGTCACAAAATAATAATAAAAAAACTTCTACATACACACACACATATATATAACACAAACAATGCGAGGCTATTAAATAACAAGACTGGCGCTGTAAAACATTTTATTTGGATTTCATATACATACTTATATCACCTTCAAAATACACTCCTGCTGTATCCCTACAACCTTCCATGCAAATCTTCTATTGTTCCAAACATTGCTGGAAGATTTTTTTTCTGACTGCTCCATCAGGAGGTGTGCAGTTTCTCTTTAACAGCTTCAACAGACTCAAATCTTGTTTGATTTAATGCAGATTTCGCCTTAGGAACAGAAGTTGGATAGTGCAAGATCCAAACAGCAGATGATCAAACACTGGGATGCTGTACTTGGCTAAAATCCTCTTGACAGGAAATGTCCTTCCACATTTTGGGTCGTGTTTTTCTTTTCATTCTTTCACAGAGTTCAGCAAGAACATGAAGGTAATAATGTTGATTAATAATATGACCTTCAGGAAACCAGTGGACACAATCCCATGAATATTGAAAAAAAATCATCATTGCTCTGAATTTTATTTCCTCATTCAGGTTTTTTTTGCTCTCAGTGAAGATGGGCTGTTACAGTGTGTGGATTGGCCCTTCGTTTCAGGAACATAAGTAAAAAACTATAATTTGTCACATGTTATCTTTTTCAATATGTTTGGATCATTTTCAATCGCATTCAAAGAGTCAGTACAAACATTTTTGAGAAATTCTTGTTAAACAAACGTGAGAATTTTAGACACCATTTTGGCACATACTTTTCACAAGTTAAATTAGTTACGAAAAATTTGCCATATGGATTCCTAGTCGATTCCTACATTTTCAAGAATTGCATGAACACTGAACTGATATTTAGATCAAACCAGATCCCCACTTTTTTTCAATATTGTCATCCCCTTTTTAGGTGGAAGGGTGATCCCGGCCTGAATAATCTTTTTGACCATCTTGAAAATGCTTGAACCACTCAAAAACATTAGCATGCAAATAAACATTTATTGCCATACACTTCTTTCAATTAAGTATAAGTTTTGACTGACCTGAGTTGGTCATAGATTATAAATTAAACTACAGCTAAACATAAAGCAGAGTAAAACAGACACCAATCTTTAAAATTATGTTTATTTACAATGAAAAGGAACTCGGTAATCTAACTTGCCTGTCATTACCAGCAGATTAGCAAATATCATTGGGATAGAATCAGAATATCATAGGAATCAGCATTGTCAACGATGCAAAAAATTTATTATATACATCAGAAATGCCTCATTATGGAATAACATCATATCGGCAACAAATAAACCAAATGCATAACCAATTGAGATTTATTCCAACTCGCATTATGATAAGTTTCAAAAATCGTTTTTCCAAGTGTCATACATAATTTCACTACAATATTGCTGATTTATCATTTTTATCAGAACAAAAAAAAAACAACTCTTAATGCATTCCAAGGCTATGGCTGTACGGATTTCTTTACAGAAGCAACAGGCACTGCATTCGATAGAGAAGGCTTCACATTAAACAGCTGTCAGTCACTAGTTTTTGGTGCATGCATCCTTCTTCAGCAGCAGTTTCAGTCTCATTATTTAATAGCCACACCTCATACACATAAGTTACTTAAAAATACCAAAAATTAATTTGACACTTAAAAATAAAAATTAAGTGTTGAGGACAAGCACGAAAATATGAAATAAGTTTCAAATGCAAAAATACACACATAACACACAGAAAATATGTGACACATCAACTCAGAATTATCAAAATAAAATGATTTCACAGCATGTAAGCTTAGTAATGATAAATCAAATAAATAAATAATTCTATACATACAGATACAGAAGAAAACATCAACTTTATGTGTTCTGTTTTCCCAGAGAACATATGTGGCATTGCAAATATCAACAATGACATTAACTCAACTAAGTTATTCTGCAATGGAGTTCCAGTCAATAACAAGCGCCTGGGAGCCTATATAAATATATATATAATGCATGAGAACAGTTTATTAACATTAGTACAAAGCTATGCTTAGGGATAAAAATTTCCGTTCTTTTGGATGAATATTTTCGTCAAAATTTTCTCGTTCATTTTTAAAGAACTGTGGCTTGTTCTTAAGTTTCCTTGTACGAAACCTCAAAAGATAATCAAATGAATTTAATGCTATACAATTACTACATAAAATCAAATTGGTTCATTACATTTCTTGGTTGATTAAATTTACATATTTTAGGAAAAATCAATTGAATTTAAGAAAAAAACTTCATGTTTTTTTTTTTTTAATCAAATTAAAACTAAATAGAACATTTGTAATTTTATCAACAGATGTGAAAATAAAGTAATTTTGGTAATCTATCAAGTACCAATATCTTTTATATATTTACATACAAAAAATAACCTTAAGTAAATATTAATAAAAAAAAAAGAATTTGAAATAATTTTTTTATCATATAGTGTATTGTAACTTTTAGGCAAAAGCATTTAATATTTTTATAGGAAATTTTTTTTAAAAAATTCCCTTCTAATATTTTAATAGGTACATACAATACATGACATATTATACTCTTTCAAAAATACACAAAAAATAAAAATATTTTACTTTAGTTTATAGTACCTGCAAAAACTCAACACTATGTGCATAAACTTGTTTAACTATTTTTTATGTTTTTTAGTAAAAGGAACAAATTAATAGAGATAAACATGAAATCTTTTGAACATTTAAATTCATAACCTGCTCTTATTTGCTTTCCAAATACACAATAATCAAAGCAAAGCAAAAATTTTCAAAATAATTCTAAGTAAATTATTCTCAGATTTGATTAAATTCATCAGTGTGTAATATCCGTATACACAATGGATTTTACATAAATATTTATAAACCTGCTACAGCAAAACATCTATAAGTTAGCTTACATTATAAATAAAGTTGATAACGACCCCAACAATAACACAACCTAAAATTCATGCTGACAATCAAAATTATTCTTTATAATTATAAATGTTTAAGCAAAATTTTTATGTATTACCACATCATGTAAATGTTTCCCCCCCCCCTTTTTCTAATCCATACCTAATAAAAATGCGAGAATTTTAGAATTAGTTAACAAATTTAAAAATAACAAAATAAATTAAGATTAAAAATAAAAATATATAATTAAATGAAGAACAATTCCATTTTTGATTCCCCTTGGGTTGGAAATAGATTATAAAACAAACAAAAGAACCAAAGACTTATTGGTTGAAGCAATCCATTACAGTTCCGGAGGGGGGGGGATCATTTATCCCAATCTTCCTTAACCTGCTTTGGTAGGTCTACAAGATGTCCTACCAAAACAAGTCTTCTAATTCCAATACCTGCTTTGCCAGATCTTTCATTCCTTTCAGAAAGAGTTCCTTCAGAGGAGTTTTTCTCCTTAGTTCCCCTGGAGGTGTTCGGTCCAATTCTTTTGTTTAAATGCAGCTTTGCTGCGGTAAGGACTATCAGAGACTCATCTGTGTGCTTTTTGGTTAATGGGGAACTGAACCCCGGGGGGGGGGGGCGGCATAGGTATGTGACGCTAGCTCTATTCCTCGATAGACTCAGCAGTTTGTGGATGAGTATTTTAGACAAATATTTGCTTTCTTCCAATATGAGAGCAGATCCAAGTGAGGGGGGGGGGGAATGTTTGCAATATTTTTGGGTTTCAATGGTGTACAGCCTACCATAACACATTGCATTATAAAAGGTTATACATTGGGAAAGGCAGAAACAGAGAAACAACTAAATACTTCAGAGCAGCAAAGAATAGGGTTCTGACAAACTTGGATGTTCTTGCTCTTTGAGATGAACTAATTTGAAAGACTAGGTCACTTTTCCTATGTCCATTCTTAGCTACACTATCTAAATTTTACTTAAAAATACTGATCAAATTTTAAATACGCATACCTTTATTTTCATCAGATGTTGGTATCGTTGAGATGCCATATTTTTTAACATGTGTGCTTCATCAAAAACAACATAGTGAAACTCTAATCGTTTGAAGAAGCCCCGATCCTCAGAACTGCTTGTGACCATGTTGTAGCTGAAAGCATTGCTTACCATTATATACAATACTACACAAGTAAATCAAAAATAAAATACAAAAAAATGAAACTAGATAATGAAAACAATATTTAAATAACCAAATCTTTTAAAAAATGAAATTTTCATCTTACCAATTGCTACCTAAAAAAAATTCATGCTTAAGCAAATACCTAGACATATTTTGGTCATACTTATAGCTTTTTTGTGGAACATGAAACTTTAATAGCAACTTTTTTCATAAAAAATGCAATGCATTAAGTTTTAAATTACTTTTTAATAAGTAATTCAAATATAAGCATTTGAACATAAAAAAAAAATATTAAGTATCCAAACAGAGAAGGTAAATGGGAAAAAAAAAGTTATATGCAACAAATTTTACATACATTTAACTACTGTACAGTATGAAAAGTAAAATTTCATCTTTTTTGGCAGAGAAAAGCATATTTTCTTTAATTGTATATAAAAGTAAATCAAATTCAGAGACTTGGACCTTAAAAAAAAATACACACTTTGATAAAAATTCAGTAATACTTTGCTTCTTTTGGGAATTGTCAATTTCTGTTAACCTTATTCAAATTATATTAATGTTTTCTTTTCATATTTTTATCACTGTATTTCTTAAGGATTCTTAAAAAATTTGTTTTCAATATGGCTAACGAGGATACAAAGCAAATTATTCTTCAATTAACCAGAGGTACAATTAAAAATAACATGATCGTCCATCAAAACAATTTTAAAAAAGCCTATTTAAAACAAAAACAAAATATTAAATGGCTCACCTTGTTGCAATTATAATCTTGTCTCTGATAAATTTTAGAAAAAATTTATCAACAAACAAGTGTATATATTAAAAAAAATGTAAAAAAAGTTTCCCTTAAATGGCACTGCATGCTTCCGACGAGAGTTAACACAATTTGATCTAAAACAGGGGTTTCAAACTCATTTCTGACCACTGGGTAATTTCAAACAAGTAAAAGTCATATAGGTTACACTAAATGTAGACAAGATGTTAATATTTCCCCCCTCTAAACATATTTTGTAGTAGGTATGCTGTGTGATTATATTACAATATGTAAGTCGTTCACAGCGAGGTTTTAAGTTATATAAATTAAATAGATTGTTATCATTATTATGTACAAAGCAGATTATATTATTTTTCATGTAACAGCAAAATACAATAATTCTAATTTATTTACGGAGTACTGAAATTGGTCATCAATTTTTGGTTTACTTTTATCTACCACTTTAAGTTAGATATATTGAATGCAAGAGTTTAAAATTGATAGGTTATTGTTAGTACAAAATAATACAAATTTCTGAACAAGTCAATATTTTTCTTGAACATTAATACACCAGACACAGAATAGAGCTATACAAATCAATAAACTTTTTCCTATCTTTAAAAAAGGAATATTTAACATTAAATGTACCAAGCAAGATAAAAGAAAATTAAAGGCATGGTACATATTACTATACTGCTAAAATATTCCTTTCTATTGATGGAGAAAGTGGTACACTAATTGAACACAACTCCTAACAATTCATTGGCAAATGTTGAAATTCCTTAAGAGTAATCAGGTATAATTAGAAATTTCAAAAATTAAACTATAGTATTTTTAGTGAATTTTTGTTTCAAACAATTATGTTGATTACACCGCAGAGATATTAATTGTGGGCTGCATGTGGCCCACAGGCTAAGAGTTTGGCATACTTGATCTAAATGCTACAGATTTAACAGGTCAATTGAAAAGTCCCCAGCCTGACACATAGATGGCGCTACTAGAATTAAATCCATATATTTTTTAGTTAGCCCTAACCCTCAAAAGATGCGCGTATAAATTTGACAGCTGTCGGATCATTCCTTTGTGAATTATAGCATTTTGAGTGAAGCAACTTTTGTTATTGTGAAAAAATGGATAAAAAGGAATTTCGCGTGTTGATAAAATATTGCTTTTTGAAGGGAAAAAATACAGTTGAAGCACAAACTTGGCTTGATGCCGAGTTTCCGGACACTGCCCCAGGAAAATCAACCAACAAGGATTGGTATGCTAAGTTTAGACGTGGTGAAATGAGCGCAGAAGACGGTGGACGCCCAAAAGAGGTTGTTACCGACGCAAACATTAAAAAAATCCACAAAATGATTTTGAATGACCATAAATTGAAATTGAATGAAATAGCAGACACTCTAAAGATATCAACTGAACGTGTACATCATATCATTCACGAATATTTGGGTATGAGAAAGCTCTGTGCAAAGTGGGTGCTGCGCGAGCTCACTTTTGACCAAAAACAACAACGAGTTGATGATTCGGAGCAGTGTTTGAAGATGATCAAACGTAATAAACCCAAGTTTTTGCATCGATATGTGACAATGTATGAAATATGGCTCCATCATTTCACTCCGAAGTCTAATCGACAGTCATCCGAGTGGACTGCACACGATGAACCCGCTCCAAAGCGAGGGAAAACGCAACAGTCGGCTGGCAAGGTTATGGCGTCTGTATTTTGGGATGCGCATGGAATAATTTTCATTGACTACCTTGGAAAAGGAAGGACCATCAACAGCGACTATTACATAGCGTTATTGGACCGTTTGAAGGACGAAATCGCCGAAAAACGGCCGCATTTGAAGAAAAAGAAAGTGCTGCTTCACCAAGATAATGCACCGTGTCACAAGTCAGTGAAAACGATGGGAAAAATCCATGAATTGGGCTTCGAATTGCTTCCTCATCCACAGTATTCTCCAGATCTGGCCCCCAGCGACTATTTCCTGTTCTCAGATCTCAAAAGAATGCTCGCTGGGAGGAAATTTTTGTCGATATGAAGAGGTGATCGCCGAAACTGAGGCCTATATTGAAGAAAAGGACAAATCGTACTACAAAAATGGTATCGAAAAGTTGGAGGGTTGTTATAATCAGTGCATCATCCTTGAAGGGAATTATGTTGAATAAAAAAAACTAATTTTGCCAAAAAAATGTGTTTTACTATGGTAGGCTGGGGACTTTTCAATTGACCTGTTAGATGTGATGTACAGTCCTCTCTTTTGAAGGAACTTTTTCATATTTTCTTGGATGTTATTAAATATTTATTTTTTTGCATTAAAAGCTTATCCAACATTTTATGTACTCAATATTTTATTTGAAGCTCAAATTTTGAATTAAAACTTGTTTATTTCAAAATTTCGTAATTTATTTTCCATGTGAGAAAAAAAAAGGGGGCTTATTATAAAATTAGATGCACATATATACAAATATGTCAATTAAAACAATTTTCTTTTAAGTGATAAATGGAGAAACTTTTTTATGGCATTAATACAAAGACAGAGTGAAATATGCTTCATAACTCAATCTTTATTATAGAAAACAATAATAAGCTCACAGGTACATAAAATACTTACGTGGTTATCATAACATCAAATTCATCAATTTCATCATTCAATATTTGCAACCTCAGCTCTCGTCGATTATCTTGATTGCCATGGTAACAAATCATTTGTACATCAGGCCACCATGCCTTGAATTCTTGTTTCCAGTTGTCTAATTAAAGAATATATGAATGAGAAAAATGTACACTGAAGTAATTAGAATACAGAGGTATTTTATGGGGAGAGGGAGCCTAGTTTAATTCTACTGTGCAGAATATTTTACTTTTCATATTCTTAAGTTTTAATAAGTAGTGGTTTATAACTGTTGAAATTTTTTTTTAATATTAATTACTGAATACTACATAAAATTACAATTCATTTAGTATAAAGAGTAATTGTAAACCAATGTTAAGGTCATATGGATTACACTTGTGAGAAATAATCTTTTCACAAGTTCAAGACCACTTTCTACCAAAGACCTGATGGAAAAGTTGTGCTTCAAAGTACTTGAAGGCATGATGTGGAATTCAACAAGGTAAGAAACTGTGAATTTTACCTCCATCATCTCACTATGATTCTAAATTACAAGATCTATACATTAAAAACTAATTATGTTGATCTGCAATGGTGGCCAAAATTATGAACAATATTAAATTTATATGATTTACAACTTTGCATGCTTATAGAAAATGAATTACTTCATACAATACAAATATCTTTATCATTTAGAAAGTTACAGTATATTTATAATAAAAGGAAGCAAGCTAAAATGTATTTATATAGTAATAAGAATGCAAAACTAAATTAGCCACTCAGAGTCATTGCTGTGAGAACCAATGAATAACAAGCTTTAATATAGAGGCAGAAACTTGTTCTCTGAAAAATACAATTTCATATTTTGTTCCCTTGTTGTACAAGAAAAAGAAGTTTTGTGCACAATACTAATTGAATTCTTAGTTTAATAACTAAAAAAACAAACTTCTTATAATTTTCTTTGCTTTCATATTTGTAGTGGTAATTTTTATTAACATCAGCTATGCTCCAGAGAAGCAAGACTTAATGAAAGTAATTTATATGCAATTAATGCTACTCATCAATTTTTTGTGGTTTTGAATAAATGTTTTATATGGAATATAAATAACAGCAAGTAAGGACATTTTCCAAGAAAGGATACTGCTAAAGATATGCATCATATTTGTATCTTGCACATGAAATAAGTGTCAGAAAAAATTTAATATAAATATTTAAAAGCTATATTTTGCTTATTCAAAATGTTTTTTGGCCATTTAAAACTCACTACTCAATTTCTAGCATGTGCATTAATAACAAACTGGCTCATAAAAGTATTAAGACCTCTCAATATCCATATTTTAAGTTTAACAAGATAAGTTCATGATACATACCCATAACTGATGAGGGCACGACAATCAAATGGGGTCCAGCCATGCTAATTTCTTTGAGGTAGGCTAAGAATGCTATAGCCTGAACTGTTTTTCCAAGGCCCATCTCATCTGCTAGGATTCCATTCACATCTTGATTATGCATTAAAAGCAACCAGTTCAATCCTAGCATTTGGTATGAGGTTAAATGCATTCTATAAAAAGGAAAATAAAAATAAGCAATAACATATGATCTATGATTGCATTAAATCCTATAAAAAAATCTTCCAAATCCTTAAAAATAGCTAAAAGGGAAATAATAGCATAAAAAGTATAACAGAATACTTATAGATTTAGGAATTATAAAATTCCCTACATTTTTTTTAGCTTCTACAGTAAGTTAGGGGGGGGGATGACACAGTTAATACAGGACTTGTAACTTTTAAAATATTTTTTCAACACTTTGGTAAATATATCAAGTGTTAGATGAAACATAACCACCGTCAAGTAAAAATATTTGCCATCTATTTAAATACATCTATACAGTATTTTTTCCCCTCCCCACAATTTACAGTCATGAATATTGTATTCCACTGTACTCACTTTAATATTTTTTTTTAAATAACTTAAATTTAATATAACTTAATTTTGTAAAAATAACATGATTCTAAAAAAAGATCCAAGAATTGCATTTCTTACAAAATAAAGTTTTTTTTTCTTTTTTACATATAAATATCTATAAGGAAAGGCTAACTGATACACTTAACAAACAAGGCACTTATGTATTTTATTGGCAGTTACATTCTTAAAAAAGCAATTTATAAAAAAAATACTATATAGTGTATATGTGTGCATAAATACGTATATAAAGTATAGTATACTGTGTGTGTATAAATACATATATATATACATAAATATTTTTAACAAACATATTTAAAATTGCTTATTGTAAAATTACACAAAATTAGTCAGCTTTTTAATATTTTGTTTGTTGCCTATGATTATTTAAACATATTTTTTTTTACAAGAAATGTGTCGCAAGCAACGTAATTAATCTGGTTAAAGTGAACAATTTGCGAGAATAAGTTATAGTTAATAATTACTGAAGGAGTTTAATTCATGGATTAATTTTCAACACGATTAGCTTGAGATTTCCAATACACACGTATATATATTTTCTAACGCCAACATCTCAGTATTGTGCAAGCATACAATAACTTTATGCATTAGTGTGCAAGTTTGCTTTAGTCTGTTGACAACAGTTAGATACCATTTATTTTGGGATGCAGGTTTTCACACTTTTTGGAACAATCACAAATCTTCATGTACAACAATTTCAATTGTTCTACATGCTACATATTGGAGAACAGTACATGAAATTTACAGCAAGAGTTAAGAGAAACAAAGAAATTAGAAGACTTCTGGATTGTCGAGAAGATTATCAACAATTATCAAGATTTTGTAAGAATTAGAAGTGTTGAAAAACTTACTGTTCCAGAGCAAAATTGAAAAAGATCAAATTATTAACTAACATACATGCAGATTTTTCAATTAATTTATGAGATCAACATCTCAATCCTACAAGGAGGGTAAAACTGGATGATGAGAGATTACAGTAAAATATAAGAATGCTATAATCAAAATGTTAATGATATATTTGAATTTTTGTAAACTTGTTTAAAAGAAACAAAGAATAGATACAAGAATAGTGTTCCAAGAATAGATACAATTCTTAAACTAGTTAAAAAAAAAAAAGTGAATTAAACTTGAGAAGTCAAGTTGACCTGATTTGCCATACAAGCGCAGATAGAGACTTAACAAGTTCAATTTTAAGAGTGTGAAAAGCAAAATGAGCTAAAAAGTTGCAGATCCCGTAATTGGATGGGTTCATAATATTTGGTGCACCAAGTATCTTGAAAAGTGTTAAAGCTGAGAATTTGTTAATAAAAATATTGAAGTTTGTCAAATGAACTCTTAGACAGCCAAGACATTGTCAGTCACATGACTCAGAAAAAGCATACTAAGACATTGAAATGTAAGCCATTTTGCTTAAAACAATACAATAAAATGATCTGGATTAAAATTCATACAATTTATAAAAAATAGAGCGTATCATTCTGAAATAGATCTCAATCCATTATAGAAAAATATTTGGCTTAAAGTGAAAATAAGCTTAAGAGCTTTTTTGCCAGTTAATACTTTAACAGGAATTACAAGTGAAGAAGATATTGTTATATTAAATCAGTTTAATAATGATGCCCAGACAGCAATTTCAACAAACTATGGGGATCTAGGTGCAATGAATGTTATATATATGAAAAGAGAACTAGGTGATTTGAGGGGGGAATTGGAGATAATCATTAGTGCAGGTCAAATAAAAAAAAAAAAAAAACAGAATTAATAATTTTGATTAAATTTAAAGTGAATAGCATAATTTTCGCTGATGTTGAAATGGATAATTGTGATAGAAAATAAGGAAGTCCATTCTTTAGTATGAGACGAAGTTTCAAAAAATATTCAAGAAGCTTGACACAGTGCTAAAGGGTCACCAAATAAAAAAATGTAATAAATGTCATGGCTTTCAAAGTTCATATTTTTAACAGTGAATATTGGAGAAACTTCTCAGATAAGAATACCAGGGAAAGAAAGGGGGAAATTAATAAATGCAATATAACAGCTCTTATAACTTCTGAAGGCAAATGAAAACTTATATAAATTTGCTACAAAACATGGCCTTTTAAAAACACCTGAACACAAAGATGCTTTTATTTCAGTCAATGAAATAAGTCTAAGAGAAAGTTCCAACTTATGTGGCGAAGGATTTCCAATACTGCAAATGTAACTCAAGTCACTACAAACATGAAGTCAAAAATCCTTCTGAACTCCTAATACCACAGTAGTTATTCCAAACTAAATAAATAATTTGTTAAAATATAATATTGTACATATGTTGTTTCCAATTTTTCTTACCTTTGTGTGTGTAATATGTTTAACATAATAAATGTACATCATTAATAGCTATATGATAATTAAACTATTAATGCATTTAATTTCACACACAAGCATAAAAGTTATATTAGAGTTAAGACAGACTACAGGCTATTAATACCAAAAGATGGGTTTAGTATTAATAGCATACTATTAATAGCTTGATTTCTTACTTAACTGTAGAATATACATTAAAGGAATCTTAAGCAAACATTTCAGTGTGTGAATCAAGGCAAAATATAAATGACCATTTTGTGTTACAATTATTTAAATAATAACAGGTTATATACATACATATATATATATAGAGAGAGAGAGAGTTATTCAATTAATTATAATGACTCAAGTCAGTACTTTCATTAAACTCCATTAATGAAATGCGTCTTAAGATTTAATTTCTCCAAAACAAATTACATGAAACATTTTTTAAAACACGATACTTGAAAAGAAAATTTAAAAATAGGTATCCAAAATTAAAAATACAAAAATATTTATTTATATAGTTGCAATTTTACAGAGTAAAAATGTGGATACAATTCAATTTTTGTAACAAGATTAAATACGAAAAAACACTTCTATTTTATGTTGCAAGATTTCATTCATATCAGTACTTTTTTTTTTTTTTTTTTTTTGACTTTTTTTTTAATTTATCTTTCTTCACAGACACAAATATTCCATTTTGAATGATTTCTTTAAAGAATATGAACCAGCAAGTCAATATTTTCCACAAAAAATATATATAAACACAATAACCCTAAATATCTTAAAACTTCTATGTTCCAGAAAATATTTAGAAAAAAAAAAAAAAAATTAGAATACTTTTCATCCAAACATTTATTTTCTACTTTTCATCCAAACATTTATTTTCTAAATATTTTAAAACAAATTTTAAACTTATTTTTTTCAATTTGCCTAATAGTCTCTCTGTCTTGCTCATTCAATAAAATAAATATAAGCACATAGTTTTTATTGAAAATTTTGATTGAAGTTGTTCTTTAAAATAACAAATTACATTAATAATTTTACCTGTCGTTTAACAGATCTGGTTGTTTGTTAACATATCCTGAGTTTCTCTCTTTGTTGGATTTTAGATTCTCAACCAAGTCTTCCATGTCAAAGGATATCTGTTGGCATTTGGTCATAAGTTTGTTGATGACACTTCTCATATCTAAAACCTTTTTGGCACCATTCAGCAAATCAGTAGACAAATATTTATCATTTGACAGCTTTCCAACCTAATGAAAGAGATATCAAGATTAAATCATTAAAAGTAATTTTCCCATATAACAAAATTATCTCAGCTAAATTAAAATATAAAGAACTTTAGCTTTAATACCTGAAAGAGAATTTTAAAATTCAATTTCAAATTTTAGTAGCTATAAATAAATAAAATAACTTGATTTTTAACATAAAATTTAGTTTATTCTTTCAATTTTGTATTTTAATTCCGCTTATGTAGAAGTAAAGAACAATATCTTCATTGTTTTCAATTTTCAGTATTTGTAATATTATGAATTTTTGCTTTTTCTAAACATTAACACAGAAACTATTTCTCCACATCACTTCATATCAAAAGTGCTAAGCTTTTGAAAATCATCTATGAGGCAATATTCTGGAAAAATATTTTCAACACTTATATTTACTGATTTATAGCTTAGATGTTTATTTAGATTAGCTTCCATTAACACCAATTTTCTCAACACAAGAGTTTTTTTTCATTTTATCTAAATAAGTTTTGGTGGAAAATGAAATAGACGTACTTCATTACCAAGTACAAGTTTTATTTAAATCAAATATTAAAATATAGTTTTTTAAATATGAAAATAAACCATTTACATTAAATAAGTTATATTTGAGATAATCCTTAAACATCTGATTGATTTGTTAATTTATGCAAATATTTTTTTCAAAATTATTAAGTGTTGAAGATAAAATGTGCATGTTCCTTATTAGATATTTCAGCTAAGGAATAGCATGTCATAAAATCATATTATTTTAAACAGCTATAATAACTACTGTTTATAAACTGTACAGTCAAAATATGAAAAAATCCAATATACTATTAATGCTGTTAGAATGCTATAAAAATCAGATTCAGAGCCAAACTCTTGAAATTATCAGCAAAACCAGTTGAATAGTTTTGAGCCTAATGGGTACACAGATGAACACTGCCTATTATTTATATAGATTTCAACTCCTCCAAAGGAATATAAACATGTTTACAACACCTAGAAAGATACTAAACAGCATATACTTCTCAGCAAGACATAAATCTAAAAACAGATTTATGGAATGACTTTCTTACCCATACATTCATCACAATCAAAATCTGAAACAACTTGTTCTCCTCAAATTCTAATATGTGAGTGAGTGAAAGTATTTTAATGGCGCAAGAGCCAAATGTGGCCATGCTGGCCAAAACAAAGTAAAGCTATAATGTAGATGTTTGAAAAAATTACAAAATTAGTTGACAAGGTTCGAAAATATATAAACAGAAGGATCACTTATGGTATCCTGGGAGAGAGAGTCCACCACATTTACCAAAGACAATAAACCCCATGGGAAAGAAAAAAATCACTAGGGTGCCTAGGAGATTTGATGCCTGTACCTACCCTAAAGAAGGCAAGCCCCTAAGGTACCCCAACCTGGAGGACCAAACATAATCCTCAGGGGTAGGTAGGCCAGCTATATCCCCAAACACTGAGCATCCATTTTAGTCGACCCTTACGACATACATGAGTTACATTGGGATTATTCTTTCACACCCGGTCACCACATGTGTCAAATTCCAATACAGTTTCATCCATTATAAAAGATACTCAATCATTCCGAATGTAATTCTTTCTTCTCAACCAAATGTAAATGCTTTCTATTTTGAAATTAAAATTTTGATCTATGCACAACTGTAGCATTGCACATTATCATTTAGGCCCAAATAAATAAAAATAAAAAAAAACAATACACTTTTCAGGCATAATTTACAAAATTACTGCAGGAAGGAACACTCCATGTCTTTAATCTATCATAAAGAACATTAAAATGATTAATTAAAATATTGTTCATACATAAAGAACAAATATTTTTAAACTGCCATTTTTTAAAGACTTGCCACTATAAGCTGACAAATAACAATCAAGAACTGAAGATAAATAACTTATGTTCAAGATAGTAATGTTCCAAGATTTTATCCAGGTTACCAAAAAATAAGTTTACCACAATGAAACCATTATCCAATCCAAAAATCACTGAATTTGACATGTACCCCATACTTCTTTAATTGTAAAAATAACAAAGCTACCTACAGGATTCCATTTAAACTTCTCTCTAAACATTCTTGGAACTAATAAGAATAAACTATGAAGCTTTTGGTGAAAGACAAGTAGCACCAAGTTTATTAGGCACAGATATATGAACATAGGCTTTTATTTTATGTAGATTTGATTCTGCTTTGTAAGTTAATGTTAAACAATCATAACTGATTGACTATTCTTAAGGACCTATGAAATGAAACAACATTGCCATAAATTTTTAAAGCATTTTCAGTGTTTAAAAAAAATTGCACTCCTTTTTAAAATTTTCCCTCAAAAAAATTCTTATCATTTCATGAAGATCATTCACAATCATGTTGAGATGTAACAACAGTATTGAAAGTCATAACATTTAAGGTATTCCACCTAATCGGGTGTAACAAGTAACCAATTTCTCCAATAACACAAAAAATCTTTTAAAACCTTACTTATAGCAATATATATATGAATACTATACTAATTTAAATTACTCTAATCCATAAAACTTACCAAATCTGCCCAATTGCTAAATGGCCTAAGATTCATTATAATCTCAACTTTCTTCTTGCTACATCCAGGAACACCCAACATTTCTTCCATAGACGACTCTTGAAAAAACTTCAACACTGCACTATGTGCTGAAGTTAGATTCTCTTCTTCAAAATCACTGTCTTCACTGTCAAAAAAAAGTTCATTTCCATAGTCATCATCATCTTCATCATCTAACCTGTACTTTTTGCGTTTTGCCTTAAGTGCTTTCTTTGGCTTTGATGTCTCTTGAGAATCAATGGAAGCTTTCTTTCCTTTAGAAACAGGAGTTATACTGACTTCTTTACCAACAGGAGTGACACTTAAGGAATTGTTTTTCGGTGTAAAGCTGACGCTCTCATTGGCATTAGCGCCATTATTTGTAGACTTGATTCTTACGAGTTGTGCTGACTTACTGTGATTCGAGATTAAAACGCTTGTTCCAGGAGGAATGTTAGCTTTTTCAACCTGTTTAGCAATTATTGGTGAATTATCAGCTTCATTAGAATTTAGTTCAACAGGTTTACTATTAGTAACAAGTTCTTTCGCAGTATATGCATTACCAACTTGTGTAATGACCAGTCCCTTAGGTAAGTTTGGCATGGCAACATTTTTTGGTAAGTCTTTGTCATTAATAGAACTTGATGAGGCAGAGGATGCTGGTACAGGTTTAATCGACACAGATTGAGACACATTAAAATGTTTCTCATTCGTCGAGTTTGACTCTATTGGATTAATGATAACAGAATTGGGCTGTGTTGGCTTCTGAGAAACAGAACAGGATTGTTTTGGTATAGGTACAGAGGACTTGACAGTCATAGCTTGCGAAGGAGTGTCTTCATCACTAGAAGATATCCTTCGCCTAGCTCTTTTTATTGGAGGTCCGTTTTCACTTTTCCTTAATAAATTTGGTTTTGGTTTAATAATCTCCTCATCACTGCTGTCCAAAACAATCTCTTCTGCAACAGAAGATGTGCTTAGGTTGTTATTTTCAGAATTCGAAACATGTCCTTTGTTTTGTGAACTCACACTTTCATTCATAGTAACAGATGTAGTTGCAGATGATGAACGTTTCTTTCCACATCTAAGTGGTTGCTGCCGAGCTAAAGTTATTGCCTTGCTCAAATCCCAATTACATCTCACTAAAACATCTTGAGCTTCCTGCATTAAAGAAAAGGAAAATAAAAAATATCAATGGATTTCAAATCTCATGCTTATGGGGGAAAAAATTTAATCTTAAACAAAAGAAATCTTTAAATGAATGAAGTATTTCCTAAGATCTTATTATTTTATTAATTAGTTAAGGATCGTTAGATTCTATAGAGATTACTTATAAATTATAAAATGGACTACAATTTTATTACATTAGACTACAATTACTATAACTGTTACAATATGGATCACAGAATTTTGAGCTGTTGCCACACAGCAAGAATAACACTTCAGCAGATTTTTCATTCAAAAATTTTACATAATGCCACATCGAGACATTGCCACCAAGTTGCATTTAATAGGCTCTAAGTTCTCAATCTCCATGTAGAATTTTGGCAAAATCAATATTCAATCAACAAGATTATTTTTTTAATCCACAATAAGCATATAAATGGGAAAACAAATAATATTCTATAGTTAGTAGATGTAAAAAAAAAAAAACCTGGGGAATTTTATATTGATTTTGCCAAAATTCATCATAAAGAGTATGAGAACTATTATTCAAAAATTAATATAGTGCTTTCAGAACATCTGCTTTCAAATACTGAATTATTTACTGCCCTAAATGTACAAACTTGACATAATTTGAATAGTACAAATTTATAACTTCCTGTTACAAATTATAATCAAGTATCCAACTAATATAAAATTTACAAATACCATAGAAAAAATAACCAAGCCTCATAAAGAACTGACTTTATTTAACATGAAAAGAAAAGTGATTTTGATTTCAGTAAGTGTTTGAATATCAATATCTTTAGAATTTAATTTCTACTTGTATTTTTCTCATGTATCAAAATGCAAAATTACGTTTGAAGATATATGAACGTATGATAAATATGCAAATTGTTAGAATTACATGAACATTCATCAATACTTGGCAAAATAAAAAAAAAACATAAAAATTTTGAATTTGAATATTTTTTTATTTAGCATAAGACAAGAACTGAAAGTAAAACTTTACCATGATATCTGCTCCAGGAAAAGCATCCAAAAAATTCCTCAGGTTCTCCTCCTTCCCACAAAATACTTCGTAATCATCCATGATACTTTTGTTCTCCAGCTGATTCAAATCAGGCTGATCGTTAATGTTATTGGCTGGAGTCGCTAGTGACAGAGCAACATCACTTAGCTGCTTCTTGGGTCCACGGCTATAAGTTCGTACCTTTTGCTGGTTCACTGGAGTCTTTTCTTCTGGGTGGGAATTCACAAAGTTGTTGTTGTACACATTCCTCACAAAGCGAATTAGTTCATTCAAATAGAATCGATTGATTTTTAAAGCTCGCTCACCAGGTGAATCAATGCACAGAGATTCATGGGGTACAAATCGCTTCCATTTTTCTGCAATATTAGAAGTTTGCAAGATGAGTTCTTTAATTTTTTGCAATTCTTCATTTGTTAATTTGAGATCAAGCTCAGTAGCTGTGCGGTTGCCTTGTTTCAGGGCCTGTTGAAATTTAGTGATGATGCAGGGCAAAAGGAACTGTGAACTAGCTGTGGCCTCGTACCTGCGGTAACTCAGGGGGCTGTAAATCGGAGCAGCGTGTTCAGAGGTAGAAGATGTGACACTGGAATTTAACCTGAAAAGAATGCTATGTGTCTAAATTTAAAAGTAAAAACAACAATATATTCAAGTGGGGGACAGAACATTAATAGTGAACATACAAAAACTTAATAATTTTAATTGAATTAAATAAATTCATTTATACAACAGATTAATTTTCTAAAGTAATAACAAAGCACTGTTCATTTCTAAACATGGATTTAACGAAAAAATGTCAGTTGCTATTTATTTACTTCATGTAAAGTGAACAATAAATCAGCAGTAAATTAATGTTATACATATTATTGCTTTCACCTTTTATTTTGAAACAAATCGAATGGTACAATTTTATCCTAAAAAATATATTTGTGAATGGAACTTAGAAAAAAATGAAATTTTTAAAAAACCATTCGAATGAAAAATTCCTTATAACATGTCTGTAATATATTGCAAACCCAAAAATCTAAAATAATTTACTTAATTTATTGATATGACACTTCTTAATAAATATGTAAAACATTGCTTCACACCATATAAGTCTAAAAGTCTGTGCTGTTATCTTAATCCTTCAAAGAAAGAAAAAAAGTCTGCAAATTTACTCTTTTTTTAAAACTTGGAACAAAATGTGCATATGCATAAATACAAAAATCATTCATGAATCACAATAACATTTTTGATATTCTGTAAATTAAGAAAAAAATTAAGTTTTATGCTCTGATCCTCAAAGTGTACCTTTAAATGAAAGAATGTAACTTTATTGTGAAATCGTTTTCTTATGTGTCTTATTTTTTCCTCTGACATATGAATAGCATTGAATCTGTTTCTTTAGATGTCAATTTCTAATCAAAAACTGCTTTAAAATTAATTATGATTCTATAATTGCTTGACAATTTTGTGAAAGTACAAAAATTTAGATATTAAAGAAATTAGATATTAAAAAATTTAGCCTCTCTAACAAAAATTACACAGCAGGAAATAAATTCCCACTTTTCAATCAATCTGCAAAAAAAAAAATCACTAATGGGAGTAATGGTAAAGATAATTAGTGTAATCATTCAGTCTTATATCACTCTAGCTATTATAAAAAGGACTAACCAATGGATGATTTAATGAAATATCTGAGATAATACATACAACTTGACTGTGCTTGTAACACTTATGTTTTATGAACAAGCCTAACTGCAAAAAGGAAAGCAAAAAAAATTATGAATGAAACAATGATGAAATTCAGAATTCCTTTTATGAAAAAACTGAATAAAGAATCGAATAAAATAGTACTCTTGTTGACAATTGCATGCTAGAGACACCAATCAAATAACCTTATATCAAACACAATTGCAATAGTTTGTTTTAAGGCAACAAGATTTTTAATTCCATCTCAATGTCTAACAGGAGAAAAAGAAAGGTGCTGTGTATGCAAATCATTAATGATATCACAGAAACAAAGTAGATATATATTAGTTTAAGACTGATTTATCAAATGAGAACAGCTGTAAACGAGGAGGAGACAACATTTTGCATCCATGTACTTTTTTGCATTTGGACATATGTTTAAATAAGAGTTTACTTTTTTTTATATAAGAGTCATATAAATGACAATGACAGTCTTTTTTTTCTTCCAGAAATAGGTAAACGAAGTCACTTAGCATTACAAAAACTTGAAGCTATTGATCAACTTAAAAAGTAACCCTGATTGGAGTGGAAGGAAAATAGCTGATGCAACATGTCTATCAAAAACATCCATGAATGACTATCTTAAAGATCCTTGCAATTATGGTTCCAAAAAACAAACTGGGAGAAAGAAATCTAAAGAACAATTTCTTGTTGACTTAAAACAGATTTCAGGCCTTATTGGAAGAAAATAGTCAGAAAACCACCTTTTAGCAAACTAACCTAAAAGAATCATTTAGAGTTTGCTCAAAATCATGTGTCTTGGATTGATAAACAAAAACTAATTTTTTCAGATAAAAAGTTTAACATGGGTGGCTTTCGCAAGATAAATTATTAGCACCATTTAAAGTACCGTAACAAACATCTTTTTATCTCGAAGACAGTAAGTACTGATGTGGATCTGTCATATTTGCTACTTTCCACATGGTCAAGTGGTCTTAAATGGTGAAATAAACTCCATTCATTATCAAGACATGCTTAGCGAACATTTTTTACTTATGTTACCAGTTGTCGGTGGTCAACAATGGATGTTTCTTCAAGACCATGCGTCTATACTTACGTTCTAACTTGACAGCTACATGGTTATATGCAAATGGAGTGTCTACATTGGAAATTCTGGGCAGAAGATCAGATCAAGCCTCATATAGAATATACTGGAATATTTAGTTCATGGCATTTATGGTAACAGTCAGCAATACCGTAACGTTTACCAACTGAAATGGTAACAATCAGCAGTACTGTAACATTTACCAACTGAAAACAATGATTTCAAATTAGATAAATTGGAATAATGTACCTGTAAACTTATTTCACAAATTGGTTGACTCAATGGTAATTCAATTATTCAATGCAATCATGAATTATGGTGGTTCAACAAAGTAATAAGACAGTTTTTCCTTATTTTCATTTGTGTCCTTAAGATTGTCATTAATATTTCTTCCAATTTTGCATTTCTTTGAATAAATGAGAAGTTTTCATGGTCAGACTATTCATTTAAACTCAAATTAGTCACACCTGCATTCTTCAATTTACTTATTGTAATGTTATAAATGGAATTTATTAATTTTTTAAGAATATTGTTTCAATACTAACAAATTTAAGGAAGAAGCAACTTGTAGAGAACTTTTACTTTTCCTTAACTTCATAGTGTTATAAATCATAAATTCCACTTTAATCACTGAAATTGAGTATATATGCATAGTTTGAAATTTAATTATGTGATATTTTTCACAAATGAATTTTCATCAAGTTTCCTTTCTTGCAAATTTCTTCCATCTTTACGAGTGCTTTTCAAATGAAGTTCTTGTTAAAAGAGAAAAAATATTTAATATTATAATTATCATCATTTCAAGTAAATTAATATAAATATTTGGAATATGCATATTCAATACATGAACTGTATGATCAAACAAAGTAATATCATTAAAGCCAATTTAACAATCGTTAAGTTCGTTTCAATTTTTACCAATGCCACTGAATTGCATAAGTACTCAAATATCTCATATGAACTTAGCTGTATTTCCCCTATCATTCAATTAATGCATACATAATAACAACAGGAATGACTTTACTTTACTTAGGGTTACATTCAGGTTGGTACAATTTCTTTCCCTTACCATGCAATTAATGCATACATAATAACAAGAATTACTGGATTTTACTTAGGTTACATTTAGATCTGAACAAAACAGACAATTTAATTTATAAGTGATGAATTGCATATAAATAGAAGATAAAAAAAAAATTCAAGACCCTTTTTTTAAAGGTTGAAAAATACTTACTGGTTATTTATACTATTTCTAGGTAGAGAACCATTAGATGTAGTTTTTGAAGAAGTAGAATCTGGAACTTGAGGACCTGAATCTGAAAGTCAAAATATGGTTTGTTTTGTTAAAAGTATTTTATTCTTTGATTATTTCTTCATTAATCTGAATCAATTTCATATAAAAAAAAAAAGCATTTCCCAGTTATTTTCTCCATTAATTAGTAAAAAATCAAATTTTTTTTAACCTTAAATTCTCTTGAGGAATTTATAATAAAAATTCAGGAAACAATATCTGTGTGTGTGTGACTTGTTTAAAAATTTTAAGCTATGCATCACGAAAAATGCACCTTTAAAAGTTATTGTTAATTATTAATTCAAAGTATAATCTTCCTTTTACTTAATTCACATGTTGGTGTGTAGATAAAGAAATGGACAAAGTCAACAAAAATGAATATCAGTTTATTGACTTAACACTTTTGGTAAATACCTTCTCTGCATCTGTTACCTACAATTGGTTACAAAAATTTGTGCTTCCTACAATTAGTTACAAATAAATCCTTACAACACTGTACTTATAAAGTATGTTCTACAGGTAGATACCAACTGAAATAATTTTATACAAGTTAAAATGCTTCACAAGAAGTCTAAGAAATAATGTACATTAGTGATTGGTTTTATTGGTGTTGGTTTTATTGGTTTTATTTTGCCCAATTGGGCAAAAATGCACTAAACACTTGTTGATTTACATATAATCACACAAATGATTTGTGTTGTATAACAAATGTACAAAATTGTGTTCTTGTACAAACAAAGTACAAACCATTGCTGGAAAACATTTGTAATTATCACAGAATTAATTGTTAAAAATGTATAACTGATCTAGTAAAAGAAGAAGGATGAGAGATAAAGATAAGTATGAAAAATAGATGGTCGAAAATAAGGAATGATGGTTAAGGTATTCCAAGAGTGTATCACCTATGTTTACCAAAGCCTTAATTCTATGAAAGAGAAAGATCATTTGATTATCTTGGGAGTCAAAAATCCTCTACATGTCTAAAAAAGGTAGGCTCCAACAGGATTACAGATATTCTACAAATAATATTTTTAAAAAAAATTAATTTTACCAGAATAGTTGATTAGCATGGAAATTAATATAAATGATTCTATAAATCATTATCAATAATGAAAAAGAAATTCAAATTCAAGTCAATATAAATGGATCTTTGAAGCACAAAATACAATACGCTTATAATACTATGTATTATAAGCAAATCATATTTTTTAAATAAAAAAATGACTGCATATAACTTAAAATTATTTTAAAAACATCTTATAGTTTCTTCACAAGATATATACATAAATCATAAAATTTACATCAAATTCCCTCAGCAAAATTATGAGAATATGGTTTTTGGAAAAACAAAAACCATATTTAACTCATATAAATCATAATTAAAAGTAATTTTTCACAAATAATTTATTCAAACAAAATAAATTTATTACCTTTGTTTACAGAATTCTGATTATCAACTGAAGGAGATTTAATGACAGGTGGTGTATAACGAACAGACTTGGATTGAAATCTATAGCTCCTCAGGCTCGATATCAAACTAGAAGAACTACCATCCGATTCACAACTATCAGGCATTTTGAGGGATCTAAAAACCTCAGGCAAGTTCTTTTAGGCACTGGAAAATAAAATTTTAAAAAATTAAATGCAAATCAAATTACACGAAGTCTTATCTTAAGAGTCTGAAGGAAGCCAGAACAAGTCAGAGTTTGATAGATATCACTCCAAACCATACTAAAGAAAACAAATATAGTAATTCTGAACTTTTAATATCAACATTGAAATGCCTACAGCAATACATGCAACTGAACTAAAGAAGTACAACAT
>BMAW01037320.1:178997-263040 GCA_019974015.1 Nephila pilipes
ACATTGCTCTTACGGCGAACTTTGATTGGCCCTTCCAGATACACTCGCTACCGGAGTTAAGTAGCGATCACAACCCAGTTCTCATTCACTTTGCTTCTCAAGAGAAGTTTAAGCTTCCTTCGCCGAAGCTCCATACCAACTGGGAATTGTTTAGAAAAACACTCCTTGACACAACCATCAACACTTTTACACTCCCCAAAGCGCACAGAGGAGAGGATATTGAAATTGAAGTAGCCAAACTAACACACAACATTTTAAGTGCACACCAAAACGCCTCAAAACCAATCCAGACAAACAAACAGACATTTATCGGCAGAGAGCTTAGAAACCTTTTTCGAGAAAGGAACAAAGCCAAAAAACTTTGGCAGTTCACAAGATTCCCTGCTGATAAACAAAATTTAAACAGAATTCAAAACGAAATAAGGCGTAAAGTGCACTTACACAAACAAAAAGATTGGGAAGAAACTCTTGAAAATCTGAATGCTGAAAACGGCACTCTATGGAGTATGTCAAAAGCACTCAGAAAGAGAAGACCCCCTGTATCCGCCCTAAACGGCCCAACTGGTATCGCCGAGTGACGCAGACAAATCTGAAACACTCGCTGACTCACTTCAGAGTCAGTTTAAACTAAACGATCTAAATTCACCAACACATGATAGCACAGTGAAACACGTCATTCACGAATTCTTCATGAATAAAGAAAACTTCGAAAACTCCCCCCCCACCTACTCCACCACTTGCTTCAGAAATCGCAAATTACATCAAAATCCTAAAAATTAATAAAGCACCAGGTAAGGATGGTATCACAAACAAAATGATTAAAAATCTTCCATATCTCTGCATCTACCAACTCAGAAATATCATCCAAAATATGCTAGACATCGGTCACTTTCCGGATTCCTGGAAAACTGCCACAATCATACCGATCCGGAAACCCGGAAAAGATCCAACTAAACCTGAAAACTACAGACCTATATCCCTCCTCTCAGTGTTAAGCAAAATCGCAGAAAAAATTATCCACAATAGACTGAGCAAATTCAATAGTGAAAATGACATCCTGATCCATGAACAGCATGGATTCGTTCCAGAGCTCTCCACATCACACCAACTACTCAGAGTGGTGGAACTAGTTAAAACTGGATTCTACAAAGGACAACTCACAGGTGCAGTTTTCCTTGATATTCAGAAAGCATTCGACCGGGTCTGGCATACTGGTCTACTTTATAAACTAATAAGAATTAATACACCCCCTCATCTAATCAAAATTATCAAATCTTATTTAGAAAATCGAAATTTCTCTGTCATCATCAATGGAACCTACTCTTCACCAAGAAATATCGCAGCAGGAGTCCCGCAAGGAGGAATTTTATCTCCGACCCTCTTCAACTACTTCGTGAACGACATCCCAAAACATCCAGACACAACTCTCTGCGTGTACGCAGATGACACTGCGATACTAGTACGTCACTACTTCCCGAAAAACATAGGCCAAGCACTAAACAACCACCTCAAAGACTTAGAAGTATGGTACTCAACTTGGAAAATAGCCCTGAATGTTTCCAAGACAGAGGCCGTCTTCTTTAATAAAAATAATAGAAACATTGAACCTGACATATATCTAAACAATAACAAAATCCCCTGGTCCGGGTCCACAAAATACCTCGGTGTTACGTTAGATAAGAAACTCACTTTCAAACAACACGTAATACTAATTAAGCAGCAATATAAAGCAGCAGTCAGTAAAATTTTCCCCCTTCTTGCGAGAGACTCTACATTAAATAGAACCAACAAGATGCTTATCTATGCACTGATGCTTAGACCTATCCTGACTTACGCCTCCCCTGTCTGGGCCCACTGTGCACCTACTACTATGGATATCCTAGAAAGCTCTCAATCCAGCATCCTACGAACTATAGTAAAAGCACACTGGTACATACGCACTGCTGATATCAGAAATTCATTAAATTTCCCAACCATCAAGCAATTCATCAAGAAACTAGCGAAAAATTTCTACAATAAAATCGATATCTCCACCAACAGAACTATTCCGGCAATAGAGAAATATACTCCAATCAATAATAATCAACTTCTGCACAGACCACGTGAAATACTACTTGATTAATTCTCAATTTCTCATCATCATTTTTCTACACCGTTTCCTGCCAAAATCTACTTCAAAATGACAAGCATCATCAAAAGCCAATAGGAGCGCACCCAGCATCCAATAGAAACGCTCCCTCTCCACATTCAAGAACCGACTTCAATTTCTTCTTAACCAGACATGAGGAATAAGTCAAGATACTTCTACCAACGCCACTAGTATTAGCCTCACTTAACAGTAATAATAATCAATAGCATTTATTTAAAAATTTAAAACTTTTAAGATAAAAAGGAACCACCTTCAAGAATCTTCTCTTTCTCGTCGTCAGCACTCTGACTATACCTTAATGTCCATTCTGCAAATAAAATGGACTTCTCAGATTCTAATATCTAATAACTTAAATTTAAATTTAATTTTTAAAATTTTACTGATTCATAGTTATTATAACTTTTAATGTTAATTGTAAAATTAATAACTAAGCATTGCTCGTTTAACTTTTTTACTCTGGCAATTCATTATTTTTTCAATTTTTGAATTAACTTCTGGGCAAGCTGAAAACCAAAGTTCTGTCTCACCTCCAACTAATTAATTAAAACTGGGGATTAAAGCCCGTGAGGGTTATGCACCCCAATATAAAGTCATGTTCCTCCTAAAAGCGCCTAGAGGAAAGAATATTTTGACTTATTAAAATTATTGAAATATTAGTTAAAACTTGTCGCAAACATCTAAATATTGCATTGTTAGGCGAGTACGAACGATTCCCGAAATTTCAAAGCTCTAGCTAGATGGGAAGTTGGTTAACCCCTTAACTGTCGCCGGCGTATATATACGCCTCACTCAACCGATGCGTTCACTGCCGCCGGCGTATATATACGCCTTTTCGAAGTACGATCCTTTGCATTGTGCTACTATAAAGAAAACTACTCCCACGACCTTGGAATGCCATAAAATGACCTTGACAAGGTTTGAAACGGATATTCTTATTTCATAGAAGAGGGGTAGGGTATTGGTGAAGGGGATTTTTCTGAAACGGGAAAGTTATAGCTGTGCAGTTTTGCTTCTGTTTCTGTTTGAGTAGGTCGTGCTTTTTTTTATTCTTCTTTTGCTTCCGTTTTCGTTTATTGTGCGAAATCGAAGATCTTTTTAAGAAAATGTCTGACAGTGATGAGAGTGATTTAGATGATTATTTCCCATCATCTTCAGGATCAGAAACGTCGGAATATGATATTACGTCAGATGAAGAGGATTCTGATTGCGACTATTTTCTGAAAGACGCCTGACGTTGGGTACAACTGGATACAAAAAATTTACAGAAGAGAAGAAGACAGAAGAGGTATTATATAATAATATTTCGCCACCTGTTGGATATGGATATTTGGAATGCTTTCATCTAACGGAAAAAGAAGCTTCCAAACATTGACAATTACGATTTCTGAATGAATTTGGTGGAACGCATATTAGAAAAATTCCATGTTACCACACCACGATCTGCTAAATGACAGAAGTTACAAAGCGATTGTCCTTTATGACTTACTGGTAGACACTTTCCGGACTTAGAACCATCAAAGAAAAATGCATCGAGAAAATGTATTGTTTGTTCAAAAGCAAAAGTTCGTCGTGAAACTCGCTATCAATGCAATGAATGTGATGTTGGTTTATGTGTTCAACCTTGTTTTAGGAAATATCACACAGCAGATAACTTATAACATCTGTTTGATTACACTGTTATTTTATACTTTAAATTTTGTACATTTTTTTTCATTTTCTTTTTTCTGTGAAAGTAAAAAGGTTTTATGTTGCAAAACGCACCTCTTTTTTTCCTCCAATACACCGCATAACTACGCGCGCCTGTATGAAAAACGGTGGCACTGGGGAGCAGATCTCGTAAGTTTTCCTCGGCAGGTAAGGGGTTAAATTAACGATCGAAAATTTGATGACACACACACACACTCACACACACCAAGTGAAATTCAGAAAAACGTTGTAAAAAAAAATTGGATGTATATAACTGTAATCTATTTGTTTCCAACATTGTTCAAAATTTTGTACTTATCAACTTCTTTTTCTTTCATTCATTACAGTACAAAACAAAATGACCAAAAGAAGCATAGAAAGTGATTGTAGGCATGAATTTAATGAATAGTGGAAAATTAATTATTTGTAGCAAATCAATCAGATAAACCTTTTTAATATTTTAGAGAAAACACTTTTTCACACAATAGAAGACATGATCTTTAATACACTATAAAAAACAGCGTCACCATGAAATAAAAAAATGAAGTTTGTTCTTGGGCCTGAGTTTTGAAAAGAATATGGGAGAAGTAGACAAAATGGTTCAAGCCTGGTATCGGGTGACACCTTGATGATTGTCTACTTTTGGGTGCGATAATAATTTAAATGTGGTGATATAGGATATGGTATCCCTGTTGCATATAATTTGAAAAGAAATTAGCATAAGTCGCATGTTTCCTATTCCTGGTTATTTGATAAAAAGGTGATGGATTTTCAATAAATAGCAGGTGATGTTTTTAGAATTACATAAAATATTTATTTTCCACCATTTTTGGTGAGATCAAAAATTGCTATTTGTTTCTTTGGTGGAAAATATGTAATATTAGTGCTTAATTATGGTTATTTATAAATAAAAATTTTAAAAAAAATTCTTATTTATAAATAGCTCTTATCATTTATGCATGAATACGAATTACTAAATTATTAATAATTTTACATATATATATATAAAGTATGAAAAATTCATATTTATAAAATTATGAATACATAACAATTATTTGAGACATTTGTAAGTATTCTCATGCTTTTTCACAAATCGTTCACATTAACATTAACTTCCTCCAATCGAATCCGTAACATTTTGCTAAGCTTCTCAACTGCAACATCTTCATGACGTCACTGCTTACATAACGCTAGTTTGGCATTTCTTCCGAGATGCCAAATTTTGCCGCATTTGCCAAGAGGCACCCAATACTATACTTTAACTAAAAAAATATACTTGCAAAAGTAAGTTGTGAAAATTTAGCAATGACAGAAGCGTCCTTTCAAGGTGAAAAATAAGAAGCCTTTTTCTGACAAAGAAAAATATTGCTATGACTTGTCTCTAAATATTTGTATGCCTTGTCTCTTGATAGTAAAAATATAGAGAGGAAAGCTATGTCAAGGCTTACAGTTAAGACACATATCAAAGAACTCTATAAGAATCTAAATTTTAAACTAAAAGGCAAGAATATATTTTTTCCTTCGTTAGCATATAAATAGCATTAGTTCATTTCCGAAATGTTCATCTCTCTGCTAGAAAATGAGGCTCTGAGGCGATTTCCTAGCTTGAAAAAACAGTGAGAATAAGTAGAGAATGATAGCAATTTGTGTGATCAAAACAAATTGCAGATGCCTAATAAGATACAAATGGAACAGATTAATTTAAAAATAAATTCAATCTTATAAATAAAATTTGATGAGTTATTTTCAAGTCAAAATGCTTCTGACATAATTAATTTCCAAACATTCATTAGCACATGAACATTACTCAGAGCTAAAAGTATTTTTTAAAAAATTATACATGTCATTTTGGAATGACATATAGATAGATGAGAAGCATTTTCATCAACAAAATTGATTAAAACAAAATAAGATCGGAACAACTTATGCAAATTTGAAGGATTCTCTGCTGATCTTGGTAACAAATTTAATACCAAACATTAAAAGACTAGCAAAATCCAAACAGGCTCAAAAGTTTCATCAGAAATAAGTTCTGCATAAGTGCTGTAGTAAATATGGCTTTAAAATAATAATTACATCCTTTTAAAAAGTTAATCATATATATAAACAAAATTTTGTTAAAAAAGTTATTAAAAGTATGCCAGAGACAGGTCTTCTAGCAAACAGAGAGAACCGACAAATCTGAAATTTCAAGCTGATCTCGCTCTCAGTGCCAACAACTGTAGTCCAAAGTTATTTGCTTCAAACAAGAGTCAGTGGTTGCTATTACACCATCATGAAGCAATTACCCTCTCATACAGGAGATAATTCCTCACTATTGTAGATTAATACTTTGATAAACTGATGTTGATTAATTTAACTGCATGAATAAATTATTCCTTCTAAATTATTCCTATTCTGCTATGCAAAGCAAATTCTATGCTTATCTTTATTTATAAACTCTAAGCCATGAACATAAGAGAGCATAAAAAATGCTCAAATTATACGGCACACTCAAACTTGTCAGTCATAAAATTAGCACAGGATATGCAAAAAATAGGCCACCCCTGCTTTAAGTATTATCCTTATAAGATTTAGAACGTACAATACGCATGTTTGAAAAATGGTTGAACATTAGTTTTCAAGGCTTGGGTCCTCATTTTCCAAGAACAACAAAAATTTATTATAAAAAGAGCAATAACTTCAATTATCCTTGCACCACTACATAAAAAGAGAACAATTTGCCAAACTCAAAAAAAACTATCTAAAAATACTCATAATCAGTGAGTACACAAGAGAAGCAAAATTCTAAGCACAAAGCAACAGTTGTCAAAAATATTCTCATAAAAAATGAAAAACAATTCCACATCTGTGCCTTTATGAGAACATTCGGTTAAACAAAAAATTACTATGAATCTTTCATATTAAAATACTGTAAGAAATAAATAACTTAATAGTTTTATGAAATAAATCATTCAAAAACACTATATAAGATTGTTCCTAAATAAAACATGCATGCAATCTTAATAACATTACCATGTTCTCATATTTTTCATGAATAATAGAATATTTTAGTTGAACATGTATACATTTCCTCTTTTGATTCAAATAGACTTTGAGGATGTTATTAGAAAAGATTGAAAAGTCAACTTCTTAAAAAAAAATTAAATATTGAATAGTGTAAATACAATACAGTTTCAATTATGATGTTTGAGGAAAAAATAAAAATGGATCACCTGCTTCTTTATAGTTAATAGTTAATCATAAGAATATACGTCATAAATAATTAGAAAAATATTTCAAATAAATCAAAAATGGAAAGAAACGCTGACATGGTTAAAATTCAGAATTATATGAACAGTTTAGATTTAACCTAACTTAATATCAAATAAAAATAACTCAATGTAAATCAAAAGTATTGCAATTTAGAACATATATATTACATAAAATATTAGAAAAATGAAATGGTTTTAATTTAAGAAGCAATAAACAGTTTCTTCTTACATATGAAATGCGTTAACAATAAAAATTACTTGATCTCAACGAATCATATAAACCTTTGCAGTATGAATGCTTGTATATCTTATCCAACACAAACCGAAAATTTTCATAAAATAGTCACACGTCGTTGACAAGACATTTCAGAGATTTACTTACATTAAAGGTAATTCAAGGCATAACTTGTCGAAATGAATTCTGATTTAGAATATTAAAATAACTTAAATAACAAACAAATGTAAGTAAATATAAGTGAGAATACGTACTTCTTAGAGGAAAGAAAAACAAGAGTTTAAAAATTAATCATAATAATGAAGAATTATGATAATCAGCCACAATTTCCGTAAGAAAATTAGCACTGACACTACTATGGTTAGCCGTCAATCTCATCAGTAGGAAAAGGAGCGAAAGCGGCCATTTTTGATGCCAATTGTATTATACAAATTGCTAAATTAAGAACTTCACAACAATTTTAATTATTTCGGTTGTAAAATATCATAATACGTACAAAAAAAAATTCTGCTTAATGCTTGAATTATCTTATGAAATTAGGTACTAATTTATAGATAAAAAATTTCAATATATTTAATTGGAAAATGAAATCTTCCGTTTTTGTTTCAAATATTTATCTCAATGAGTTGATGGGCTCAAATATCACCAGGATATGCATTGTAGGTTTTTCAAATACTAATAATGGAACTGTTCCGACCAGCCATTCTTTGTGAATAGCCCTCTGGTGGCGAAATGTAAAGCGAGGGAGTGTTACTTGTGCTGCGAGAGAGTACAGCATAAAAAGCGACTGGCGTTTTGCGAATGTAGAAATAATAATTCGATATAAAAACCAACGTTTTTATATGGTGGCAAAGTTTATTAGAGAAAATTAATGAAATATTAGTTAAAACTGTTAGTTATTTTTAACTTTAAAATTCACTTAAAAAGAGACATTTGTGAGAGTATTAAAAAATTCATAATACTCATAAAATCAAAACATGCATTTGAAAGTTTGTAAGTCATTCTATTAAAAAAAGAATGGGAACCAGAATTCAGAAAAAATTATTGTGATAAGACACGGCGCCAAATATTAGAAACTTTCTTTCTTGCGAATGATTACTGACTAAAAGTCAGCAACCCTTACTACCTCGGAGATAGTAAAGGGGAGATAGTATCTCCCCTTTGTGAGTACAAAAGGTTTACGATACCGCATGCTGCGTGGGGAGTGCCCGGTGCTCCCAGAGGGGGAAAGAAATTGTTTCCTCAATCCTAAAAGCGCCGAGAGGAAAAATTATTTTGACTTATTAAAATTATTGAAATATTAGTTAAAACTTGCCGCAAACGTCTAAATATTGCATTGTTAGGCGAGTACGAACGATTCCCAAAATTTCAAAGCTCTAGCTTGATGGGAAGTTGGTTAAATTAACGATCGAAAATTTGATGACACACACACACACTCACACACACACACACAACGTTACAACGTTTACATTTTTACAACGTTTTTCTGAATTACACCAAGTGAAATTCAGAAAAACGTTGTAAAAATGTAAAAACAGAGACTTTGAATATATTTGCGAGTGAAAGAAATAAACTGTCCGTCGAATCGCGAGAGTATGTGTGTGACAGAACATTTTTGGTTCTCTATAAAAATAATAGTGTGGATAAGTGATTACATATCTTTACCATTTTATCCTTGTCTAGCATAAAAAAAGGATGAGTTAAAGCATGTTTGTTCTGAACTAAATATTCCGTTCTCATCTTCCGTTAAAGTAGTTGAACTTATAAATTTAATTGGGTATAGTGATATTTATGAAGAAAAAATTGAGATTGTAAAAAATATAATCTTAAAGATTTCGGAAGAAAATCGTAAGAAAAAATTAGAACAAACTGAAAATGAAAAACATCCTATGGAACAAAAATTAGAAATTGAGAAGCTTTCGCTTTTAAGAATCGAAAAAGAAATTGAGCTTTTAAAGCTTAAATCAGTATCTTGTGAGGAAAAGTCACTTAATGATTATGAATCGAGTTTTAATTTAGAGACTTTAATTAAGAGTATAAAAATATGGACAATTCCTGTATCGAAGAATGTTGAGTGTTTTAATCTCTTTTTCAATTCGCTTGAGAAAGCATTCAAAACAAAAGGAGTTAGCGATAAATATAAAGTGGAAATTCTATTAAATATTTTGGGAGATAGAATCGGCAATTTAATGGTTTATGTAAAAGAAGAAGAATTTGGTGATTATGAAAAAATTAAATCTATTGTGTTCAAAGAATTTCAACCAACTCCTAGAGAGTGTTTAAAACAGTTTAAAAGTGCAGTAAAATTGCAAACAGAAAATTACGTACAATTCTCATTAAGAGTTAGTTCTGTTTTTGAATATTACATTCAACTTCGTAAAGTGAATGATTTTGCTGAATTGTGTGAGTTGATGATTTTCGATCAAATATTTAGCAGTTTTCCTCAGGATTTAAAAAGTTATATAAGTATTCAACAAGGAGAAGACTATTTTACACCACAGGACCTAGGAAGAAATTGCGATTTATTTTTGGCTTCTAAAACCGGAAACAAAACAGAGTATAGTTTTTTGTCTCACTCAGTGATAATAGTGATCAGAGGAGATTTGGAAAAGGTAATTTTGAGAATCGAAATTATAAAAATATTTCTAAAATGTTTTTATCGAATGGTAATTTAAAATGTATTTTGTGCCATAACAACCATTCAATATTTAAGTGTCAGGATTTTCAAAAATTGTCTGTAAACGATAGGGTTGGATTTGTGAAAGCTCAAATTTTATGTTTTAAATGCCTTTAACCAGGTTATAATGTTAAAAAGTGTTCTGCCTAAAATTGCTTTTAGCCACATAATAAGTTACTTCATTTTCCCAGAGAATTGGATCATTTTAGTAAGAGTAATAAAAAAGAAACTAGTGCAATAACAAATAAAGGAGAGGATTCAATGTTTAATTTAAATTCGGAAAGTAATATTTTTTTATCCAACTTTTAGTGTAACTAATGAAAATGTATGTACTATAAATAAGACAATGAGAGTTGAATAGTTTTTAATGACTTATAAGTGATGTTACATGATAGGCATGATTGTTGTTTACAGAATATCTCAATCAGGCGTTGCCAATATAGAAAACAAAATTAAGTTATGCCATATTACACAAGAATAATATTACATTTACCCCCCCCCCCATTAAATTTTATTCTAGTTATTTCAGTCCCTTATGCAGTCCTTTAAGTATGCAGGAGGAAATTATTAAAAACTCAAAAATAACAAAGATCCTGGCAATGACGAAATTAAGAACATTGCCTTGAAATTTCTTCCTCTTAAAGCTATAACTCCCCTTACCAAAATTTTCAACAAATGTCTTCTAAATAATTTCCCAAGCTTTTGGAAACACGCCATTATAGTCCTTTTTCCAAAACCAAATAAAGATCCAAAATTTCCAATTATTTGCGCAATTTTTAGAGCGTACAAACTGGGGTCATGTGTGCTCCAAAACAACCCAGCAAACGTAAGATTCAGAGGACTGGATTGTGAAGCAGTTGAGGAACTAGTGGAAAGGTCCGAAGTTTCAAAAAAAAAAGTCTGTGGAAATTTTCCCTATTGTGCGGGACTTATAAAGTGAGCTATTAAGCATTTGAACTGAACCATTGGAAATTTTGACTTTTTTGTTGTTTTTGAATTTTAAAAACTTAAAAAAAAAAAAAAAAAAACTCTTGAAACTTATTATTTTCCATTATTACTCTTGCAGAAAAGTATTTTGAAGATTAACATTTAACTTCATAATTTAAATTTTTCTTATTTTAGTTTGCTTTGCATTTTATATTTAAAAATTTGTTAATTGAAGTATAGAAATTTATTTGAAAATTCTTATACTTTATTTTTTTATGATTACTTTGATAGTAAAGTTCCTTCTGAATATTAACATTTACTTTCTTTTTATTTTACTCAAATCTTTGACTTGGTTTGCATTGTGCTTTTATAATTTGTTAAAATTTGAGATTTAGTTCATTGATTGATTTGAATTACTCTTTTATTATTTTGTGATTTCATGTTTTTAGTAAAGTGTCATTTGGAATATTCATATTTACTTTTCATATTTTTGCTTCTAAATAATGCTTTGATTTGTTTCTGATTATGTGTTTTTGTTAATTTCTTAATATTTGGAAATTGGTTAATTAAATAATGTCTAAACATTTGAATAGATCATGCATACAGAATAAGGGTAATTTTTTATGTTCCCAAAAATATTAATCAATGATGATTATACGAAACTTTATTTACATTTGCAATTGTATTTAGGAATATATCTGTTTTACACATTATTTTATTGTTTTCCTGCAACTAAGGCAAAATTTAAAATTTGTTTTTAAATGTGTTTTAATGCACGTTATGTATTTGCATTTCATGTGTTTTGCACTTTTTTGTACTTAACATTTCAATGCCAGGCTGGATGTTCAGTACTGTTTAGGTAGGCGCAATTCTGCACATGCCAAGCGATTCTCGTTCCTCCCCCCCCCCCTTCGTGTTATATCGACATCAACCTCGAACTAGTGACGTGAGCTCAAGGTCGCTCCTTATCAACTGAATTGAATGTAGAAAGTACTACCTTTACTAGCGGTATGAGTAAATGGTTATGATTTTCACCCTTAACGAAATGACTATTTCTAATATAACCATGTTCTTTAGCGTACCATTGTGCCTGCACATCGATGCCAGTTATTATTGAAGTAATAAACTTTGTTATAATTTTAAAATTTTACTAAAATAATAACAAAGTTTATTTATGCGATAAATTGTAAAAATGAGTGGACTGTATAATTTTAATACAGTCCGCTAATTTTTACAATTTATTGCATCTGATCTCAGTGATGTCTTAAGACTTTTTGAGGCCCTGGGCTTTTATAAAAAAAATAGGCCCACCTGCAACCCTTTAATCTAATTTGGTGTATATACATGCACAGTTCGATAAAAGCAATCCGTAGTAAAATGAGGTTTTATGTGAATATTCGTTTTCTACATTTTAAATTCGCAAAATCGATATAATTAGGTCTTCAAAATCAATTGTTAATAATATTTCATTTTCAATGCTCATCAAGCTTAAATTATTCAAACGTGACTGATTCATACAATTTCTCAATTCATTTTTGACCAGTTTGAGTTTTGAAAATGAACGTTCACCACTCGCATTAGTAATAATCGTTCATAAGAAAATTTTCATTGTTATTTGAATATTGGGAAACATTGTGAATAGTCTTTCATTATACATGTATGTTGATCCCAATTCTAGTCCCCTCGTTAAACAACTGTTTTTTTTATCTTCATCTGCATTTGTAGAATTAGATTTTTTATTAATATTTCTTTTTTCCTTTCTTCTCTTTGCTTTTTCTTCAGCTTTTCGCCATCAATGATCATATATGACTTGAAATGTTGACATTTCAAATTCAGTTCCTCTTCATTAATATATTTATCGTAAAATTTTGATATTTTCTCACATGCTACTTTCATTTCTGTCTCATCCAAATTAGAAATATTTTCAAGAAATCTAAACATTTCATAAAGCTCCTCATATTTTTTTTTATTATGCGTTTGTATATTGCAAATTAGAGAGTCGATTATTGGTAAAAAGATTTTTATTTTAAATTTCTGGTTGTGTCTATTTTCAAACGTTGTGGGGGCTGCGGTAGCCTAGTGGTCAAGGTCGTGGATTAGCGGCCGGCGGTTTTCGTTCAGACGCGGGTTCGATCCTTGGCCTCCAAAGACCCGCCGTGTAGCCGGGGCTGATGCACATTAAATCTGTTCGGGGCCCAAAGTCCTCCCGTTGGTGTGGTGTGGATGTTAGGAGAAGGGGATGCCAGCTCAGGTGTCGTCCTCGTCACTTGACCGTGGTTCAAAATTACGAGGTTCGTCGCCAGTAGCCCTCGTGTTGCTTCTAGTGCGACGTTAATATAAACTAAACTAAATTCAAGCGTTGTGTCGGTGTCTCTATTTCCTTCAAGGAAAATTACCCTAACACTGCGTTGTCTTACACGCTTGTGAACATTTTGATACTTCTTTATAAAGAATATTTCTTTGGCTTTTGACTCATAATAGTCAAAAGAGTCTCGTTTGGTTTTTATATTTATCACATTAACGATTTTAATAATGTTACACCTTTCGACAAATCCATATTCTTATTCCGGAGAAATAGATTTACTTTGTCAATACGTGTCAAAATGTTATTCAAAAGGATAGTTTAAAAAAGTAATTTCCAATTCATTCATCTCAATTTTTAATTTCTTAGCAGAAAGTCGAGTATCCGCTGCCTGTAATTCATCATTAATCAAGGAATCCAGGCTCAAGATAATTTCTGAATATTCGGAGCTTAATATTTAAATTGCATATGAGCATGCTGACCAACATGTTTTTAATAAGTTTTTCAGTACATTTTCATTTCTATCACTGATCAAATTTAATGTCAGTATATTCCAACGATGGGTTGAAGATGAGAAGAAACTATAATGATTTTGGATAAAATCAAAGTAAATTATTACATTATAGTTACATTCTATTGCTTGAACGCCAATTAAATTCCAAGAATGCCCTGCACATGGTACTCATATAGTGTTTTTTTTTTTATTTTTTAAAGTCAGGCTTGCAATCCTGAATATTTCCCAGACATATTAGAGGCATTGTCGTATGACTGACCTCTACAATCTCACTTGACATTCATCATTGAATTGTATAATAAGTTTGTTATTTACGCGATTAGAACTGTAATCGACTGTGGTAGTTCATCTTACATTTTCTGTGTTCAAGGGTGCATTTTCACGCTGTGAAATAGCCATACTTGCATGCTTCCAATCATTGAATCCGCTACTGCAGAATGCAGAATTGGTAGATGTAAACAATTTAACACGAAATAGTATATTCTTCCTCGTGACGGAGAATATACTAGCCATTCACAGTCTACAACCTCACCCTTGCGTAACTCTTTTTTTGAACAACATCTTCTATTAGGTATCTAGTTTTACTTTTGTCATTTGGTTCATTGTATATACGTGCTTAATTTTCAAAATCATTATGTTTATTGGAACAAACTGACGGACCTTTCTCAACCCAGCAAAACTGTCAATTCTTATCAATATTTGAAGGCCACAGTCCTGCACCTGTACTTGCAATAAAAATATTTGAAACGTCATTCAGTTATTGTACTTATTTCAGTAGTTCTTACAGTATCTTACCGGATACTTAAACAGTTTGCTTCTTCCTGTCTTTCAACTTCAGATACATTATTGGATATACTGAAAGTAGTGGTAGAGATAGATGTAGAATTTGTATTAATGAAAAACTGGGTGAGTTTCGGTAATTTATCATTAGATTCCTGCTTTTCCTCCGATCTTCTGCGTTTCGCAGCTCCACTTTCAAAACGTTTCATTCTGACCTATCCTGAATCTGGAATAGTTAAAATAAAACATTTTTAAAATTTGAAAATAATTGTGGCGGCTTAAAGTAGGTACTTATAATTTCGTTACAACAGTGAGTAAATCTTTATTTTATATTAATTCGTTCTTAAACCTACTGAAAGATCGCCACCACAAAATGTTTATTTTAATTCTGTTCAAGAGTTTACAGAAAAAATTTCACCACTGAAGCACGGAGACAATAACCAGGACATTTCTAATGATAACAATGATGTTGTAGTCTAGCTCAAACGTATACTGTCAGAAACTGACAACGAATAAAAGTTTTTTGTATAACTTATATTGCCTAATTCTCATGTTCACGAATTAGTGACATGTTTTCCCTTCCCTTTTAAAGAGTATCTTACGTTGTATGATATATGTACAATCGTTATGAAATGATATCTTTGATGTCTTAACAAGGCAATTCCTGGTTTGTCGTATTATTTTTCCTGATTTCTTAGGACTGGAAGTAATCTATTTTTCCGTAGATGTAATATTTTTATACGTGACTTTTTTACACATATTCTTCGGGAACATGTCTACTGTATACAAACAGAATTAGGTTTATATTTAAAGAGCACATCGATTGAAATGGAAACTTTTAAACGAAGAAAGCTCTCTCTTCTGAGAAGGGAATAGGAGTATCCAAAGGAACGACGAAGTACACATGTAATAGTGTGGTTATAATGTCCAAAGGTAAGTAACATAGTTTCTTCGTAAATGATAAATTATAATCTTTCTTTTTCTTAATTTTCATTATTTCCTTGTCTTTGAAATAAACACTTTTTTCATATTTTTATTTTTCCAAGTTTGCGTTTATTTTATTCCTTTTTCTGATGATTTTATGTGCTGATAATCTGTCACGATGAAAGAAAATGACTTCAATGTAACACATTAGAAACATCTCCTTTTACACAAGTTTAGGGATGTGTTCTGTTTATTCCTCAGTAATCGGTGCTAGATTCACTAATACCCCACAGATGAAACTACTCAATTTTCATAATTTCTACAACTTGTTGACGGGAGCACTTTTGAGTCCTGACAGATTTAACGCGTATCAGCTCCGCTAAGCTATGGATTTTCCGAGTATCTAGACTGTAAACTAATTTAGATTCAAGCGAAACATCGATAATGACGAGCTCACGGCCAGACTACATGGCTATCTGGAATATTATTATAATGCAAGTAGATATTATTACAATTCTTGCAAAATGATAATATTACTATTCTTATCCATGTAAAAAAATTGCATAATCATATCAAATTTGTTTGCCAGATTCTGTATGAAATTTTGTGAAACTTGATATATTTCATTCTATTTCTAAGAAAAGCTCTCGTTTTCATGATAGTTTGCAGAAACTTAATTGATACAAATTATTTCAAATTCTCCAAAAAATGAAATTTGGGAGCATAAAATGTAACATTGATTAAATCTAATGTTTCATATCTACAAAATTCAAAATATTAAGAAATCTGAAGCATGAAATGTTATACAGCACTTGTAAGAAAAATATAATGGTTTCTGTATTAATTATATATAGTAAATCTCATTTTTGAGAATCATTCAAGGATGTAATAAATGAATGTTATTTGTTCTCTTCAAGGATCAGCCCGAAGAAATTTCGTCAACAGATTTAGCAAGAAGAAACAAATAAAGTATTAAGTTTAACAATAAAGGTGTCACATTTAAAGTTGAATATTAAGAAACATATATGTAATGTTTATAAATGTTATTTCAAATTGAAGTTTAATAACAAAGCATTTTAAATCATTATATTTACTTTTTAGTGAAATCGTTACTTAGAAAAGGTCAATTCCTTTAGAAATTATTTATACGAGTATTTTGTACAAGACGTATAGATAAATTCATTTATATCTAATAAATTTAAACAAATTTTCCTAGTGTGACGTTATTCTCGAAACGTCAGTCTTTATTAAGTTATGAAACTTATATTTATTAAGATTAACTTTGTTAAATTATGAAACTTACAAGTACGAGAGAAAACGCATTGAAAAATACATATTAGTGCTTTGTTTTCGAAATTTTTTCATATGAATATAATTAATAATTTTATAAATTATATTTTATAGGTATATATAGTTAATTGAAAGTTGATAGAAATGAGGATTTTTATTTAGGAATATTGAAAAAAACATAATGCAAAGATTTTTTCCTTAGTTATAGTGGAATTTTTTTCCTTAGTTGAAGTGGCAGTTAAAATAAATCAAGAAAATAATACAAAATAAAAAAAAAAATGATAAATAGTTTTAACAAGATAGAATAAAAAACAGAGGATAGTTTATTTTAGAAAACGTATTTGTAGTAATTTTCAAATACAGTTTCCAGCTTGCTAAAAAACGACATAATTGACACACTACGAATTCTGAGAAAACTACATTTCCGGTACGAAATCCACGAAACGAGTCATAAATCACAGTTCATCAATGAGACGTATTTCGAGAGGCCAACCCCCCTTTCTGCACATAGTGCACTACGGATCATCAAAGAGACACAGGGGAATTTCATGTAACCCTTACGCATCAAGGAGAGTTCCATGTTTTCTTTTTCCTCGTTTCTCAAATGTGCAATGCTGACTTTTCTAATTACTTACATGTAAAGGAATTTAAAAATTTCAAAGTATATGCATTTAAAAGAGAATAGATTCCCTGTTTTTTTTTTTTTTTTTATCCAACTATTGAAAATATTTTTATCATCGCAGGTTAAGAATTTTCAGATCTTTAATAAATGTTTAAAAATACTTGCAATTTTTCTTTTAAATCGAAAACCAGAGAAACATCCTCCACCCCTGTTCTTTCAAATGCATTTTATTCCATGAAATTAAAAGCAATACCCTAGATGTAAATAGAGAAATACGAAACTATGATTCCTGTTATATGATTGTTTTTCTACATTTATATGACATTATTACAATCTATAGTAATGTAATATATTCGGTTTATAAATGTTCTTTTTATTTGGGTTTCAACATTAATAAAAAAGGACAGACATTTGATTTCTTAAACAAGTAAAATAATGCTTTCCATATTAGAAGTAAATAAAAATATTTCCTGGATTACAATCCACATCAAAAATTCTTTTGGAAGATCATAATGAATTCAAACTGAAGGAAGACCGCACTTATGCATATTAATCAATATAAAAATATTCTAAAGAGCCAATTGAAATAATTATGAGAAATTTTATAAACAAATGAGAGATTATTTCATGTTGTTCAGAGGAAGAGAAAATTTACAAAAAAAAAAAAAAAAAGAGAGAGAGAGCAGAATTTTTTTAAAACTGGATATTATTTTTATAAGTTTTTCTGTAAAAAAAGCAAATACAATTATATATTATTTTACTTTTTTTTAATGCGATATAAATATTTATATATTATCTAATATCTCAATAAAATAAAATTCAAAAATAAAAACATAATTACTTTTTGCTGTTTCAAAAAAATTAAATTCACTCGTTTTTTCGAAAAAGTGTGATTTTCTTCAGGGTAATTTCAATCCTCTTTTTATTAGCCCTGACACCTGACATAAAATAAGGAATGTGTTTTTGTCACTTCTGTTGGGGGCTTCAGTATATCTCTTGTCCATTCATGAGCGATCCTGAACTCAAGTGTGCAAATAAATAAAAGGTCGCTCATGCCTTAAGGCATCTCTGTCTCAGCTATCCTCTCCAACAATTTTGATCCAAACAAACTAAAAGTTATCGCTCCGGATTTAGGAAAAATAGTATATTGCAAATAATTTAGATATAGAATTTAATTCAGTTGTGGAATATAATGTAAAAACAACAAAATGGAAATTTAAAGCTACAAGAAAAGTTTGCAAATTAAAGAAGAATGTTCCGGCTAGTAATCCTATTTATTTTTATAGTTCGGATTTGTAAGCCAGTTTAAAAGTGTTCATGTAACTCTTATGTTTATAATTATTTTTCTTGTTTATATTCTAAATGTTTTAATTATTACCGCCTATAGATGGCGTTGTATGTGCTTTTTTTTGTAAGAATAACGAGAGAGTAAGTTTGAGTCGGTTGCTGTGTGCTTTCACTCTTCTTAAGTGTTCTTTTTAACTTGTGCAAATAGCACAGCTCGCTCGTTGTTAGTGGCAAATCATTATTATATTTTATATGAGTTAATTTCGTAAATGTTATATGTGCTCTTCGTCCAGTTATAATTATGTGTGTCAATAAATACGAAAATATCAACTGAGGACTATTTCTTGGATTACACACATTACAGATTGTTTACATTTTGGAGGTACCTTGGGAGATTTCTGCATGAGAGAAACAGATAAGTTTCTTTTTTTCATTTGCTATTATTATTTTGAATAATACTTTTTTTTCTTAATGTTGATTTCAAGAGAAGAACATCTGGTAAACTGTGTTAGAGTTTGAACTTCCGAATTTTTCACTCTTTAGTTCCGGGTTTGTTTTCGCATAAGTTTCTGTTTCGTTTTGGCTAAAGCGTTCTGATCTTGTTAACATTGGAAGATCAGAAAACTCAGAAGGAACACATAACGCAAATCAAAGTAGCGAGAGGGCAAAGTTAAAGCCTCTATGACTAGATTGGAAAATACTGCAGAAGATTAAATATTAAAGAATGAAATTTTGATTCGTTTGCAGAGGTTAGAAGGACTTTTTAAAGAGTTCGAAAGATTAGATTCAGAATAAAGCGGCGAGGATTCTGAAATCGTAGAATTTGAAGAGAGATATTTTTCCTTAAAATTAAAGCTTCAAAATAAACTTGAGGCTTTTAATGTATCGCATCCTATTACTGTTGAAGCACAGAATTCTTTAGTTGTACAAAGTGTACAATCTATATCGAATTTTCGATTACCGAAACTTAATATACCAGTATTTTCTGGAAAGTTTGAAGATTGGATGAACTTTAAAGATTTATTTGTATCAACAGTTCATTCTCAAACTTCATTGAGTAATTGTCAGAAATTTCAGTATTTGAAAGGTTTACTTTCTGATGAACCCGCTTCTTAGATAAAACATATGCCATTGTCTAATGATTCATACGAAGAAGCATGGGGAAAATTAATGGACAGGTATGATAAAAAGAAGAAAATTATTCATGCAATGATCAAAACATTTTTGGATCAAAAAAGTATATCTCAAGTGAATCTAGCAAATTTGAGAAATATTGTTGACACTAGTGTTGAGGTTTTGAGAGGTTTAAAAGCTCTAGGAAAAGAAGCAACGAGCTGAGATCCATGGTTAATACAATTGTTATTACAAAAATTAGATCCTGAAACGAGAAGACTTTGGTCAGTTAAGACTTCAGATATAGAATTTCCTACTTGGGAGGAATTCTTGAACTTTTTAAATACTAGATGTTCATCTCTCGAACTGATGGTTTATGATGAATCTGATGCTAAAATTCCTACTAAGTCTAATTTTGTTGCTTTTAAAAATATTCAAGTATATAAACTTGATAAAAATTGTTTGAAATGTTCAGGAATGCATAAACTTTTTAAGTGTATTAAATTTAAAAATATGGATTTGAAAGCTTGAAAGAATTTTGTAAAACGTACTTTCTTTGCTTTTTGTGTCTCAATCCTCATAAATTTAAAGAATGTCAAAATAATCATTTAAAATGCTCTATATGTCAAAGAAAGCACAATTCATTGTTGCACGAAAATATTAAAAGTAATAGTGCGTGTGTTTCAGATCCGAAACCTAACGTTAAACAACCCGTAAACCAGAACGCTGAAAGTATCTCTCTGCGCGATGAAATGTTATGCAGTGAGTCAAGTACTCTTTAAATGCCAATTGCTTCTAGTACTTCTCTTAGCAAGTCGAAATATATATCATTCATTCCTACGGCAAAGGTTTTGCTGTATAATAAGGAAGGTGATTCTTTTTTTTTTTTATTTGGAACCTTGTTAAATAGCGGCTCTGAATCCTGTTTTGTAAGTGAAAACGTTAAAAACATTTTAGGATTAAAAAGAAAGAATGATATACTGTCTCTTAGTAGAATAAGTGGGGTTCCAGCAGGTACCGCATGCGGCTCGGTTGTTTTAAGATTCGGATCAAGGTTTAATGAAGAATTAATAACAGTTAATGCCTATATATTTAATAAAGTTACATCTCAAATTTCAATTGTGAGTATTGATATTACGGAATTAGATTATTTGAAAAGGGTCCCTCTGTCGGATGATTTTTCAAGGCCATCAGAGTGTGATATTATTTTAAGATCTGACTGTTTCTTTACAATTCTTCGTAATGGGAAGATCATCGGTTTCTGAAAAAACAAACGATTGCTCAAAGCACCATATTTGGTTGGGTTGTCGCAGGTCAGATTCAAAAGGACTCACATTCATCATCTTGCATTCAATTGCATTTGATTCACGTAAAAAACGATAGCAACATTGATTCCATATTGCAACAATTCTGGCAAATGGAAGAGTTGCCTAGTTTAAAGTATCTTCTATCAGAAGAGGAAGAATTTTGTGAAACTCATTTTAAATCAATTTACAAAATAAATGATCAGGGTCGATTTGTTCATAAGTTACCTATTTACAGAGACATTAATCAGTTAGGAGAAACAAAGGGTTTGGCTATTTCGAGATTAGTAGCTATGGAACATACATTTAAACTTGATTCAGAATTTGAAAAGGAATATAAGGATTTTATGAATGAATTTGAAGAAGCAGGGCAAATGTTACCTAATAAAAATTTGAATTCTTTTAAACAAGAATACTTTCTTCTCCATCATGCTGTGCTAAAAAAGACAGCATTACAACTAAACTTCGAGTTGTATTTGAGGGGTAGAGGAGGTAGAGGAGCTAAAACTACAAAGGGATATATTGATATATTTGTATGTTTTGCTGCCAAAGCCTTACATTTATAACTAGTGACGGTTTACACGTCCGAGGCCTTCATCGCTGCATTAAAACGGTTTTGCTCAAGAAGGAGCACCCAAAACATATCCATTCTGCAATGGAACAAATTTCTTAGGAGCCGAAAGAAAGCTTGGAGAATTATGTAAATATTTATGTAAAATTAATCTAAATGAGAAGGTCTCTTATTTTCTTTCTCAACAGGAAATTGAATGGCATTCTATACCTCCATTGAGTCCACATTTTGGTGGACTTTGGGAGGCATTGGTTTCTAGGGTAGTTAGAAACAAAGTTATAACCCATATTTTAAATCGCAAGTTCCATTTAAAGCGACCTGAAGTGGAATTTTTCCAAAACCGAAACTAAGCCATAGAAATGTAAACGATGCATTTTAAATAGCTGTTTTTTCATTTTTGAACGATGTGAAGGTACAACTTACTTTTTAAGCACAGAATTTAGTTTTATTTATTTATTTATTATAGTTGTAGGTATATTTGGCATCTATTTCTACACTTAATTTTGATTTACAAATTTGCATTTTCTGGAAAACTGCGATCTCATTTCTTAAAAAGTATTTCATATATTCATGTGAAATTTTTCTACAGTGTTCTGTCATCTCTAGGTATGTTGTGAATTTCAAACATAGCTTTTAAGTATATAACTATTTGTTTTGGGGTTTTTTTTATTAAGAAAAGGTTACATGGTTTTTTTTGTAAAATCATGTTGTGTTATAAGTTTTGGTATAACTCAGTAAGTTTACGAAATAACTGCATCTTTCTGCCACACAACACATATATGTACGAGACATATTGTAGAAACAAAAAATGAAGTATATTAATTAGAATTTGTTATATGAACTTTAACGTAAGTGTCAATTTTTACTAAATTTTAACCAAATAAGCCAAAATTTGAAAATTAAAGAAGAAAAGCTTATGAAAATCATTTTCGAATTTGCCATTTTATAGACCATTGTAACTAAAAACAGAAGTGTTTAATAATTTTTTTTGAAAAAAAAAGAAAAGGTAGCATATACCTACAAGTATATGCATGAAAAATTAAGCAACAATATTTATTTTTTATTACTTGATATTTATAAGAATATATTCCTTGTGATTTGAATGCATCTCAATAACTTAAATTACTTTTCAATCAGAAATATCTCTATATCTTTCCTTTATTGTAATCACAAATTATCATAATAATCGTCATTATAATTTTTTCCAGCATCTTAGTAAAATGTTTTACTACAAAAATATAGGTACAAACAGTTTTGAAATTTCGAAGTCCTCCTGATGTTTAATTATTTAATATTGATTTTTAGTTAATATTCGGGGAATAAAATCCGATTTAAGAAATCACTTCGCTTACTTTGAATATTGTTAACAAATTGGACACAATGTAATAGTACTTTTTAAAAGTTCATTTACTAACTAAACCTTGAACAGGTTACACAAAAACGTGTGGGTTTTTCGCATTACGATGGTTTAGTGATGTACTAATATAGCATTTAATATAAACGCAATATTCTTAAATATAAACTTCCTAATAAGTAAAATGTTTAATGAAAAATAATGACTAATTACACAAAAAACAAAATTTATTGTCCTTCAACCATTTAACCAAGTATTTTGATACTAAATTATTAACACTGAAAGTCCAGTATTATAAATTTTTTGAAAACGTTACATTTCTTTTACCTACATGTATAAGATTTTCAACATCAACAAATACACATATGTATAATATTTCACTAAAAAAATAAAATTTCCTAGTCGCTAACAAAGTTCTATGGATTTATTAGGTGGTTCTATCATACATTCAGTTCATTTACTACTCACTAAATGCTTCAGCAAGACATTCCTATAAAATTAAAAAAAAAAAAAAAAAGATTAATTGAAATATATCTTCTTGAAAAAATATCATATATCATTTTTCATGGAGAGACTGTTGTACAGGAGTTTTCCCCATGTTATATGGGTATTTCGTTGAATGAAAAAAATTCGTAAAGGAAATCTAAAAGAAGCCAATGAAGTCGTTCAAAATAAGAAATGGTCTTTTCTCCTAGTAATTTTAAGAGCCTCGAAATTTTTTTCTTCAATCCGGTGAATTATAAATTCGTTTCTATTAAACACAACAAGACAACATGTTTATTTTTCTCAACTTTTTGAAAATCTAGATACTTTTAAATTTGTCTGAATGCTTTTCCCTTTCATATTCATTTTTACCTCTTGTTGATGTTATTGATCTTGATTTTTTTTTTTTACCGCATTACAGAAATACAGATGCGGTATGCGAAGTAAACAACACTTGGAAATCTCAAATGCCCTTGTTTTTTTCTCTCTGTCTTATATACTATCTTTTACTTTTCATACTTAATTCATGTCTTAAGTATTCAGATAAAAAAAATAGTGAAAGCAAATTACCACCTTACATTATTTCGTTATGAAAGTATTTATACTTTTGGAGCGCAGTGCTCTCTACTTCTTCCATCCACGATCGGGTACAGTGCTTTCTTACTTACTGCAGTGTCTTTGTAAACAAACACATCTATGCATAACTGCGCTAACAAGGCGTCCTACAGATGAATACCAACATACATAAAACATTTTAATGACATTTGAATTTTAATATTTCTACATGTTAACCGAGGGATTACAGTATTTAATGATATAAGCTATTGAACAAATCTATTTAGATTAAACACTTCGGGGTAAATGCTCCGAAAAATAACGCAAGCACACAGAATAACCGTACATTTACTCTAATAAAATGCCGCGAAATTAGGAATGAAGATTTAAAGATATTTATATTTCATATAAAATTATCTACATCAACTGACATTACACTTCAATTTGATTTGATTATTACAAAAATTATAATTCTGGTTTTTGAAGAGCTATTCCTAACTTCATTGTAATTAAATTTCTTAGGTATTGATTTTCAAGTTTTTTTTTTTTATTTCTCACAAAGTGAGTCTTTATAATTTGTGTTGTAGTTGAGAATCTTGCCCCTTTAGTATTTGTCAATTTTTAAATTTTTTTACTACAGCTAACTTTTCAAATGTCTCATTATATTCGAATAACTTTTAACGTAATGGTTAATAAAGATATTTTAATTTTAAAAACTATTTAATTTACTGAACCAAGGAATCATTGACGAAAATAACTGTTATTGATGATATATGTATATATATTCAGATAAAATGATGTAGTTCTAAATCTGGACAAATTAATAGAGAAAACGTTTTTCGATGCAATTAGAACGTAATATTAACGTTCTTATTGCATCAAATACATATTTTAAATTTAATATATATTTGAAAGGCTATACAAAAGTAATTTCTAATTATTTTAAAAATGTGGAAATTCATAATTAAAATGTTTAAAATAATTCATGTTTGGTATTTGGTATGTTGTATTTAAGAACATTTTTTTTCAGTGTCTCAAAAAAAAAAAAAAAAAATTCATAATGGATTTCGCTTCTTCTTGGTTGTTATTCGTGGATAACTCGCAGTTATAAAAATAAAATTTTGTTCTACTCTAGTTAAGATGATGTTTGAAATCCGCATTTTTTTTTTCTCATACAAAGCATGTGTACAAAGGGATGCGGAAGATAAGTCTCTTTTCCAATGACTACGGTATCTCAATACACTAACATTAGCCCGTTAGCGTCTAATTTATTTCTCGCTAATTCCTTTAAGTAAATTTTTTTTTCTTTAACAAATGTACAATTATTTTATTCAAATGATTTGTATATATATCTTGTTTTTCTTTCTTTCGAGGACTATACTACAAAGCGCAAGAAAAATATACGAATTCTATTCACCGAACGGATATTTGTGTAAAAAGAATAGATAATCTATGAATAAGATAAGAACAAGATAATATTATCTATGAAATGGAGAAGAAATGATTGAAATGCCTGTTTTTTCCACAAATAATTATGAAGTTTTTTTAAAAAAATATGTTACGCGTCCGGTTGCTAGATTACAAAAGGTATGAAGCCTGTGACGGTTAAAGAAGCATTCAAACAGATCGTTATAGGTTTTTACAGAAATAACTGTTCTCCATAGACAACAGTGGGCGATAATGGGTTAAGGATGATTAAATTATCTTTTGAATGAAACGGTTCGAGGTTTTCAAGCATAAATAACAATGCTATCATTAAAGCAAAACTGAAAAATTCTGAAGTAATTTTTACCTGAACTGGAGCAGTCTTTTCTATGATTTCATCTTCCTATTAAAAAAAAAGAGTTGTATAGAAATAAGACTACGTATGTTAATTTCAATAAAAGAAATTGAGGAAAAACCACATTTGATGTTTTATTTACTTCAAATTTTAACTGGTGTTTTAGGAAAATATTCCGTGCGAGTCAAACCTAACAAAATTTCCGTGATTTATTAATTTTGTGCTGTTTTGAGGGGTAAAAAACTTTTTAAATTGAACTCTTTTTTTTTTTCTTCCTGCATTTACCATATTCAAAATAATCTTATTTTTTACTCGCTTTTCAACTGATATCTCTTAACGAAGTCATTTGGTTTACCAAAAGATTTATTAGCTACCTGAAACATAATGAAAATAGTATATACTACATGTGAATAATAAATCTCGGACCTTACACTACAAGAAATAACAATGCTGCCATTAAATTTAAAATGAATTTATTTCCTGCAACAATTACCAATTTAAAATGAATTTGGAAACAATTTTCACGACAAAGGGCACTGGAAGCTTAGTTCCCGTATAAAGCATGGTAAATTCGACTAAATGCATCGAAATATTACGGCATAAGATCGTTTCGTTCATGAAAACCTTTAACGGAACATTTCAACATGATTTTGCTCCTTGTCACAATTCAAAACTGAAAAGACTTTTATGCTGGAAAATCAAATTAAAGTTCATGATTGGTTCGTAAATTCACTAGACCTAAATCCCAATGAAAACTTTTGAATTATTATGAAGAGGTGTTTAGGCAAGATGGATTGTACAACAAAAGAACGTCTGATAAACAATGCAATTCAAGTGTAATTTCATGATGATGAACTAAAGAACAAGAGTACTAAAATGTTAGTGGAGTCAATGCCAAAATGTTTGCAAGAGGTCATTTCTGCTAAGGGAGGACTTAAGTCGTACTAAAAAATGTATTGTAAATGTATAGAATGAATAAAAGCATGGTTTTCTTAAAAAGTAATTTTTTTTACTTTGTCCCAATTAATTTGCACAGGTATATAGTAGTTTTTGTTGCTCTGTATCCTATAAAATCAACCAATCAACCTGTAGAAAGCATAGATGAAGCATAGTGTTAAATTATTCTCTACGTAAAAATTTGATATCAATGTAAAGCAGTTTAAAAAGAAAGTGAAAGACGATGTATGAGTAAAATATAACTCAGTGTACTCCTCAAGTGTTGACTCAATTGAATCACAATGACAAAATACAAAAGCTTAATTATTTTCTTACATGTAATTATAATAAATAAATATTTTTGTCTACATACTTTGTTAGCTTCTCTCACATTATTGGTGATGCATTCATCCATCTACAAAGACAAAATATTATGAATTATTTAATTATGCTTTTATGTGATATATAAGTACAAAGATAATTTACGATAGTAAATGAATTGCATAAATAAGAGTAGAAAAAAATGGCTCTACACGAAACACCGTTAAGAAATCCAGCAACATTCTTTCTCTACTATCATTTATTTTAAATTGCATTTCACTAGGATTATAAGTATTTTTTTTATTGGCGATTTTGTAATTTTGGTGTCAAATTTGGTATTTCAAATTTGTTTTGAATAATTTAGATTCCCCCCCCCCCCATCATTTGGAGATTTTATGTGACTTAGTACTTCCCATCACATATTTCTTTGTTTGTCGAGAAAGTCGAAGTTAAAAGTTTTTATTTTGGACGCAACTGAAAATTTTAAAATAAAATTTAGTCATGAAAACATTGACTCAGTCTGTGGTGACAAATCAAATGCGAATTTCCCGATGAACTATTGTTTTTCATGCAACACCCTGTACTTTTTGCAAATCCAAGGGATGTACATGATCGTATCGAGAAAGGTTTGATCGAGAAAGGTTTGATTATAGATCTCTCTGCGCATCAAATTCACATGAATTTATGTTACTTGCAATCTTCTTTGAATATGTTCTTACTCATCTTACGTTGTATTTTTCAATAATTTATGTACAGTAAAAGGATAACTTTCTTTCGAAATTTCTTATTTTAGAAAGCAAAATTTTATTTTATGCAAATGAGCTTTTTTCAACGAATAGAAAGCAAACTTGTCTCAGGTGAACAATTTCAATTGTTACAAAAATTAAAGTAATAGGATCTTTTAACAAAACTAATAAAAACTTTTTTAGTTTATTAAACTTTTACAAATTGTTTTCGAAACATTTTTAAATCTTCGACTTACAACTCATAATGTGCAAAAAAGATAAAATTTGCACTTTTGTTAGAATTATAAGTAAGGTATCAAATACGCATATTTAATCCAGTGCAATACAATAAAAAAATTTATTAAATGTATTCTAGATCACTAAACTTGTTTTCAAATGGCTATTCTGTGGATAAGTCGTCTACGTGCTAGTCGCCATAACTATTTATTCCATGATTGCAGACCGGTTTCAGTACCATCATCAAACAATAAAATGATGTTAATATTTTAAATACCTTTTCAAGCTCTTCCATAGGTGTCGAACACCAGGTTTCTAGCATTTCATCGAGTCCCATGTCTTGCAACCCATTTCCACAAGGTGCCAGCATGTCTCTGTACTGAAAAGAAATATGCATAAAGTGCACTCAATTGTACAACAAGTATTTTACTCATCACTCACATATGTTATTTATAAGGAACCATTTGTGATCTTCATTTTGATTTGTGATGTTACTTTTATTCAACTTCTATAGCAGACAACAGGCCTAATCAGTTTGCACCAAACAAAGATGGATCCCCTTTCCCGATGATAATCGGTAAAGTAAAGGTCATTATGAATTGAAAAGGAGGAATTTTATAGAACCATGGTTTGAACAGTGACTCATTACTAACATCATTTAATCAACTATTGAAATGCTTGTATCTTTCACATTCTGTCAGAAACATTTTAAGTTCATATAAAAAAAATCTTTAAATAATGATAAAAGTTAGGTTTAGACGTTAAGCAGCGGGAAGTAAGATTCACGATGACATACTTCCGCAAGCCAACATTTGAGGAAGGTTCTTTACTCTGACACCCTTCAAAGTATTTTGTAATTAATAAAATAACCTCTATACGATGTACACCTAGACAAGAAGATCTCTACTTCACCTACTAGATAAACTAGTTCATTTTATTATACGGAGAGTAGGGGAAGTGTGATTGACAGAGAATTATGGCATGCTAATAAGTCTGTACATAATTCCAAGTTTAACGAAAATGAGAGAGTAAAAAATTCTGATACCATGTGATGTGGATGGAGTCTGTGTTCTTCATTTGGTGATCAATCTCTAGGGCAAACTGAGTGATCGTATCTTTAATCTTCTCCCGAATAAGAGATTATTCAAATTATTTTTGAAATAATTCTTTAGATAAACAGTCTAAATGTGCTTTAGTTGATTCAAATTAAAACAATACTGAAGTTCTAAATATTTGGTAATTTTATGTGTGAAAGATTGATGGTTATTAATGATCATAAACAATATTTTAGATTCTATAATAATGTTAATTTATAAATTGGTCAAAAATTAAAATATTTTAGGAAGGTATTTTTAGTAAATAATTTATATTTTCTTTGTATATAATATCGATTCTTTTCAAAATTATTTCTAATTCATATTTATTTTGCAAACTTTTATATCAATTTGAAGGGAAAGCTAGTTTAGATTTGAGTTTAAGTGATGTAACAAGTTTTAAAGGAGAAACAAAATATACGAAAAAATCCGAATTCTTAACTTGAAGACACTCATTAAGAACACTGTTGATATCTGTCTGCAGAAGTAAGCAATCAATAAAATATATAAAAAAATTAAGGTTCCTAAAAGTCACTGAAAGAGGGTTCATTTAAATCTAATATAGAAAGTTCCAAAACATAAAGGATTAAGAGAAATTATTGAAGAAATCATTTCTAATATATTATTATAAACAGTTTTGTATATCAGAATAGTCAAAAATTAAATAAAATATGCGTGTTGGAATTAAAATTACCTACCTCTTCAATATCAAATAATTTCACACAGTTCATCATTTTTTCTGCTATATCGACATTTTCTTTATCTAAAAGTAAGACATTGGATTTATTTATGTGTATGCTACAATTATTTGTTCTGAAATAACATATTTAACCCAGCCAGGGGCCGAAGATTATTATAATTAATTTTAAAAAAATGAGGAGGCTGGTATCGCCGAATTTAACATTTCGCCTAAATAAATATGTTATTTTTCTTGAACGTACACAATTTGTTTTCTTGTACATTTTCCTATTATTTCAGTTCATGTAAGCGCAAGTAGAGTAATTTTCCAAGCAGTCCGCCCATTATAAACGAGACATTAATATATTCAATAACCTCAATTTCGCTTTACTTAGGCAGTGATAGATAAAAATAATAAGAAATTTGACTTTTAGGAATTTTTAAGTACAAATCAATCAACTAAATCACTACCATGCACAAAGAACAAAATATTTTTGAGATGTAAATATTAATTATTATGCTACAAAAATATGTTAAAAAAATTGTATAAATAGTTCTTCACATATTTCTTTTATGATATAATACATTGTAAAGAATAAAATTTTTATATAATAAAAACACATATTAATTTAATTGATAACTGATTCTAAGAATGATACGCCGACGCCGGTGTCTTTTCCTGTGAATTGGGGAACGGGAAGAGAAATGATCTTACAAATTATTGCTTAGAGTTTGTTATAACTAGCGTAATTATTTCTCATTGAAAGGCTTCTAATTAATTACGGAGTTAATTTATTGATTGACATAATTTTTCTACTCGTTATAAAATCTTTTGCAAAATCTGAGTAGCCAGAATCGCATTGGCATATATTTATTCTTCAATAGAATAAAATAGAGCTTAAAATTTTTTGTTTCACAATAATGGAAAATTGTAAATTCGTTTATTAAATAATGAAACAAAAAACCTTTTAAAAATCGTACAAAAAGGATGCCCATTTGAATCAAGAATCAAAAACCAATATATTAGTTTGATCCAGAAATTAATTCCCACTCACTAATCGTCATCAATGTCCGAAAGAATAATGAGAAAAATTACTGAAAGTAAAAAAATAAGATAAGTTCAACTTTAAAACTACATTGTTGGACATCTGTAATGCAACACCAAGACTATATCATAGCCAAATTTATAAATACAAAGTAAAATGATTGAAAATATAGCTTCTTACGAGGTGAGGAAGCCAAAGAAATCAGTATTGAGTGTTGGTGGCGTGAATGACCATAACTGATACACCCTGCCTTGACACTGAATGAAAGAAGCTTTGGATGTTTTGTTGACGAATGACATTTTGTCAAATTGATCTGATATATAGTAGCAGGAGGTATATGCCACACCAGTTGTTCCCCATCGACCAGTCGTGTTCGATGATAGATAAATCGAAGAACAGGTGTGCTAAGCCAGCGATGCAAATTGGTGGGAGTGTAAGAAGTCTTGAGTATTGTGTATAACGTTTGGTTGTACATTTTTCTTTTGGAAGGTTGCCATATGCAAGCTCTGATATAAGAGAGGACAACTAGCTCCGAAACCTCAGAAATATAGCACTGGTTGCTCATTGTATTAACAATGGGTAATATCAAGTAATACCAAGCCATAATATCAGGTGAAACATACAGGTACTTCTCTCCAAGAAACCTCTCTTCACGGTGCCTCCAAACCTTAATCTTACTATCGTGGTATTACAGACAGAAGCGTGATTTGTGTGGGAAAATGTCAGACCAATCGATTGTCTACGTTACGCGGTTCAAGGCGTCATTGTAGGTGTCTGTGGTTTTGAGACATAGGTAATCGCAAAATAGACATTCCACTGTGCTGTAAACGGCATCAAATGGTATGTGCTGACACTGATTATTGAGCAACAGATCGTATTAGTTATGATATGATTCCTGATGTAACAGAGCAATTCATCACTGCCATACGCACACTATACCCTTCTTGTTTAATAGTACAACGAAGTGGATGAAATTGGTGCTATCAGCCAGTCGTTTACTCCTGGGTCCACCGATATCAACATTACTGTTTGGTTATGTCCGACATGATCACTGATTTCTCGGAAGGATATTCGCCTTTTCGAATGCCAAAAATTTTTTCCTCCGTCGAACTCAGAAACTTGCTTGAGGGACGCTCGTATTTTTTGAGGCATGCTGAAGCTGCACGAAAAGCTGCTTAAAACGAAAAAGCGATTCCAGTACTTTAAAATGGCATACTGTTCTATCTTCATTTAGCGCTTGTCAATGGTGCTGCTGGCACCCATCATCTGCGTCTGTACTGAAATGCTGATTATTTATATATTCCATCGAGTACACGCATAATAAAAGGTTTTCGTGGTTTGGATGTTTCCTTCACGATGTTGCATTTTGGATAGCTAGCAGTGTATACAGCACGAGAGGAGATACCGAAAATTGACAATCTGCACATAAAAATTTAACTTGTTGTATATTGCATTTACCTTCCTTTCTTTTTTAAAGAGTTATTTTATAACATAAAATTTGAAATAAAAAACGAATAGTAATAAACAAAATATAACGTTTCATTTAGAGTATTCAAACAAAGAACAGAAAGAAAATAATTTTTCAAAAAAAAAAAAAAAGATTTTATTTAGCTATAAAAAGATTTTTATTAAACAGAATTTAAATTAATCTCTATATTTTATGTGTCATAATATGCTAATGTGTACCTTAAGTCGGTGCCTTAACAGTTATAAGTTTTTTTTAAAAAAATACCATATACCTGAAACAAAAATTCCACGAAAAGAAACTCTTTCAATACCATTTTGTTAGCTCTTTATTTTCTAGCATTATAAATTTTGAATGCATTTTTTTTTCAATTCAAGTCGGTAAACTGCTCCTTATTCTATCTCATTCTAAAATTTGCTTAAACAGCGCCTTAAGTATAACAGATATACAGTGGCTGCAGTAGCCTAGTGGTCATTGTCACGGACTCGAGTCGTGGGTTCGAGCTTTGATGCCATTAAGAACCCTCTGTGTAGCCGGGTGCTAATACCTGTTAAATATGTGGAGGCTCAAAATCCTCTCGTTGGTGTGGAAGTGTGTAGAGGGAGCTTCCAGCTCAGGTGTCATCCTCGTTCAAAATTAGGAGGTCCGTCGTCAATAGCTGTTGTGTTGCTTCAAGCGTTACGTTAATAAAACCAGTCAATCAATAAATAATCCTTTCCAAGCATTATCGGATGACGACGAGGACATTAAATTGGCTCATCGACCTCTAAATTTTTACGTTTTATAAATTTAGGGCTTTGAGAATCGGTTAAAGCCACATTACACCCCTCCACACACACACGCACAGCAAAATGATAACGGAGTGAGGAATTTATTATCTCTTGACTCCAATTACTCACCAAACGAATGAGACCATTTACAAGATATAAACACCTAATATTCCAGAATAACATGATAAATACTTACCACACATCATACTACGCAATTTTTCGAATTTTTCATTTCCAGCTTGAACGAAACCAAATCCAGCGACGAGCAAGATTTGCAGAACGACCACGTTTGTGAAATCCATCTTTACTGAGTGATCTTCCGACTAGATCTATGTCGATACTAATTTGATACTTGCTTATATATTCGTTCTCATCTATGTACGTGACATTGTTTCCAGCGGCAGCTCTTTATTATTTTTTTTAAAAAAAACTGTTTTATTTCCCTATCTTTTATTTTCAGTGAAGGTCAATTTTGATACTTCTTTCCACACGTTATTTTAACACATGACTAGAAGCTGACGATGAAATTAAACAATACATGCCAGAAATCGTTATTCTGAAGAGGACAGTCTTTAACTTATTCCTAGACTTTCAGATATTTTCAAACCCATCCCATCCTAAGATTTGATAACTTTGGAGGCAAAAATGAATAAATAAATAAAATCTAACGAATATTTTTTAAATATAAATCAGAAATATATACATATATTCAAATCCTAGTAGTATTAAAGAATATACTGCCTCAAAAGGAAATCAAAATTAATGTAATCTCGTGCTTTGCTAGCTTTACTTCAAAGTAATTATTTATTATTTTATTTACATTTTGTTCTTCGTTTATTTTCTATGAGTAGCAACGTTCGGTTAATCTTTTTCCCCCTAATATTGTGGATTAAGACTCTTTTCATTATTTTTGTAAGTTAATATTATTATTATTTACTATTAATATTATTACTAAGCATATTATTTTTACTATTGTTGCGCTTAATTTCATAAGTAAGCTTTAGTTTTATGTATAAGAACTTACATCAGATGTCGTTCTTTCTCTCTATTTTAGTTATATGTAAAATACGAATTGTTTTGACGCATACTCTTCAGAGCTCGAGTATATGTCTATTTGGCCGATCTCAGAGAAACTACTGATCCGCGTTTTTTAATGAAAGTGTGTGAAGAAAATATTAAATAATATTTTCAATCCCTTAATTTACATATACATTTTCGAGTCGAACGAATTATTTTTTGAAACTTCCAGCGATTAATGGGAAAAAGTCGCACATGTGACTAGGTAAAATAGATGATTCAGTTTCGCGAGGATCAAAAAAGACCACCCTGGCTTCGTCTCTATCTAAAGAGGCATGGATCGCGTCGAGCAGCTCGTTTGGATTACCTTTCGGATCTGCAAGCTAATGTATATGCAAAATTAAACTTAAACTTAATCTGACTTACAAATTATTGTATCTGTGAATAAGTTCTTATTACACAGTTTACTAATGATCGTTGTATAATGCTTTTCGAATTTCTTTTGATAGCTTATAAAATTTGAGAATACCCTCTCAGTCGGACTTCTATGAATATGAATTAACAGCGAGATAGTAAAATCAAATTTCTTGCACTCAAGTTATTTCATTAATATAAGCCTCCTTATGAATATTCAGAAAAAAAACAACCAGGCATAATTACATAAGACTATTTTAAAAAACATTTTATCTTGAGAATCGTAATTTAGTGTGGAAGCTAACAAAACGAATCCTATTATAAAACTACCCGAGAGCCAAAAATATAGAAAGAGAGAAGTATCTTGTAAGAAATTACGGACTGAATAATAAGCACATTTTTGTACTTTTAATCAAAATAACTGACAACTTGTTTCCTTTGTCTCTGTTTTAATTGTATTTGACTAGTTCTGGTATTCACCTTATTTTTAAAAATGTATCTTCTTTTGGACTAGGAGATAGAAAGTATTTTATGTTTCTTGAAAATGTTTCCAAAGGATCTCACATTTCCTGAAAGAGAGACTTGAATGGAAGTGAATACAAATCAAATGACCATTTTATACGATGCATATCTAATAACCTATATTAGCATACTTTTTATCATTTGTAATTTTTTTTAAATATAAAAACATTAACTATATTGAATAGAATTCTTTTGAATAAGTTCTTGGAGAATTTTCCATCACTTATAGAAACTTCTCAAAGAAGTATTGTAATTTATGAGCTGTGGTATATTGACAACTTATTTACGACTTATTTTTGAATACGAATTTGAAATCACTGATTTCTTTAAAGAATTTTATAAGTTACTTCAATCCAATTTAATTGTTCAATATTTGAAATGGAGGTTAAAAGTTCTACTTAGTTGTCCTCACCATATCGAAGACTGATAATTCAATGTATGACTTAGAGAAAAATCGATCAACTTGAAGAAATCAAGAAATCGCCATCATTCAAGTATTCTAAATAAATCAAATTTGGATATTTTAATTATATCCGAATATTATCATAAGTTCCATTCTGTGACAATAACTAAGCAGTTTCTATGATTTATGAAGGATAAGGCACTCCTAACAATAGACAAATACATGACACAAAATTTTAAATTGACTATTAAATATTGAATGATCTTTGTAAAAGAAGATGGTAAATTAAAAAGCTTCTCTTCCCACTGTTACTACAGACTGTATATTACATGAATTTAAGGTGATTGATCTCGTATCTAATCAAACGTTTTCAACTGAAACATTTCTTCCTTTTTTTTTTTTATCTAAGTATGTGTCCAATACGTAACTTTTTAAGGCAGCGTCATGCCATTTTTCATAACAATGATTCTCCTGATTTTCAATGGAGCCGTTGGCTCGAATCCTAATTTCACCAAAGACGACCGGACTTCCATGACATGGTATGGAAGTTAGAAGAAGGGAGCACCACCAGTTATGGAAAGATCCTCATCATAAGACCGAAGCTCTAAATTACGAGTCGAGACAGCAATTTACCTTTGTATTTCTCTGGATCAAAATGTTTGAAAATGTTCTGAGAATTATTATTAATAATTACAAATGAAATAATTTTCGAAGAAAGGTAAAATATATAGCAATATGAGTACTTATCCAAATCAAAACTTCTCTGATCGAATATGTTAAACTAATACTTTTATGATAAATAAATAACAAAATGTTTTTAAGTTTATAAAATGCAGGATTAAAAGCACATTTTAGGTGCTTATACACTTAGGTGCCCATCGATTTGCTGAAATAATTTTCACAAAGATCCGATCCACGGAAAAGAAAGAGTCGACAGTAATGGTCAAAAGAAAAAAAATATACGATGAAACCTCACAAGAGTTCGCCACGCCGCGATAATATGAACTTTGAATTGTGTGCGAATATATTTGAAGCCTAACCCTTCGATAACTGTTGGATCAAACGAACTGCTCTCGAACCACTCGCAAAACTTTTCAATGAACATAACCGGAGTTTAGATTGGGATTTCTTTCTCCTCGCAAACCTCCAGGTTCCAACTTCTTCTGTGACCTTAAGACTCCCGTCTACCCGCCATTTTAATTTCGTGGACGTAATGTTAATCCTATGGAATTCTGACTTTAATTCTCGCATCTTTATTATTTGATCTATTTGAATGCAATAAAGTGCATTTGAAAGAGCAAAAAATAATCAATGCTTCTGTGGAATTACTTTTTTCCTAAGAATTTTAAGAATATTTTTATTCTTATTTTAATTATTCCTTTTGGAGTTTTCCGGTCTTTAAAGAATATTTTCAAATATTTTTAGAAATCGGAGGAAAAAAGTAATTCCACAGAAGCATTCAATATTTTTGGCTCTTTCGGATGCACTTTATTGCATTCAAATAGATCAAATAATAAAGAGGTGAGAATTAAAGTCAGAATTCCATAGGATTAACATTACGTCCACGAAATCAAAATGGCGGGTAGACGGGAGCCTTAATGGTATTTATTTGTAAAAATTAGTTTGACGAACGGACCGGCTCGCAAGCGTACACGTGCATTTAAACTGTAGAGAAAACTAAACATTGCTATAATACAGAATTGTATCACTGTCATAGAGATTAAATATCACTCAGTTTTTTTAAAGTAGAAGAGATGCTCTATCTCAAGCGCTCATGAAAAAGTAGATTTCGCAATGTAAGAGCAAAATTAATTGCAATTGGTGTTTTTAATGGGAATTAAAATAATTCTTTTTATATTTCTTCTTCTTTTTCAACATTGATCAGGTAAAATATTTGTCTATATCAGTCAGTCCAGTAGATTCTCATAAAAGAAATGCACACGTATGTTTAAATTTTTTTTTATCCAATCTGGTTCACCTTCATTGATTAAATGAGTATCATCTAGAGCCATAAATTTAATGGTTAGTAGATAATTTTCTATATTTAGCATCAAATTTAAAGATTTTTTGCACTTTCCCATTTAAAAAAAAAATCTGTATAATAATATATCAGACTCATATTTACAAACAATATTTTATATGCTTTCCAAACACCGGTTATATACGCAAAAATAAAATTCCACATGCCTTTGGCGCGTAAACGTTTTTAAATAATTAGCATGATTCATAGTTAAGTATACCGTGATTTCACATGAAATAAATGAAAAAAAAAAAAAAAAATCTACAGAGAAAGAATTTTTATTTAACTTTGGTGCCTGAAATCGTATTGCAAAAGTGAAAGCTTCATAGAAAGCAAAATAAGAAGTGTTTTTTATTTAAAAAAAGGGGAGGGATTGAGAGACTCTTCTCTATCCCATCTTCATCGAATCTAAGCATTTGGATACCTTTATGACTTCTGGCTAAATGTGGAGAGTGAATTCTCGGCTCAGGCGTCAACCTCGTCTTCTGGACAATGGATCGAAATTACGAGGAGGTATATATATATATATATATATATATAAAATTTTTCGATATTTAAGCAAGAAAGCTTTTTTTTTCTGGAGTGAAATCTGATATCGAACTGGTATTCGGATTTAAATTAATCTGAGTTGATGGTATATGTGTTGAATAAAAACATTGTTAATATGAATAAAATTAAATAATATGTTTTCTTTACATATAAGGATAATGAGGTATTCCATCTAGTTATGTACCTAAATTGGTATTGATTGTAAAAATAAATATTATTTACATGTGAAATTATTTTAAGCAAATGAAATATTCTTATTATGCGAATGATTTAGCAGAAAATTCGAAGTATTGAACTTCCCAAAATTTTTCTGTATATTATTAATCTTCAGCAACATTTCATCAAAAGAAAATTTGTTGGTCGGCGAAAGATGCTCTATTTTTTTAGCAAAAATGTATGAAATTTCATAAGAAATCTGGTTGCATTTTTAGTTTTGCAATTGATTTAATCTTATCCGAAATGTTAGAAATCCTAAAGTTAGTTTAAACATTCTTAATATTAATGAAACTCTGTTTCGTGACATGTGACATGACCAACAGGAAAAGGTTTTCGAATACACGGACAATTTTCTGCATAACATAGTGTCATTTTTACATTGTTGAAAACTTTATATTATCTCCTTCTTTTCAATTTGTAACAAAAGAACTTTTCAAAAATATATTGAACAATAAAAAAGTGAATACTGAATTTTTTAAAAAAATAAATTTTATGAAAAGAATGAACTATGTACTAGAAAGTAAAAAATACAGGGAGCACATCAATAGTTTTAATCATTGTTATTTCTCTGTACTGTTTCTTGAATTTTAATATAAATAAAAATGCTTTTGGGCTGGAAAAATATATAATAATGGAAATCGTTTTTATTTCTATATCGCGGAATAGCAAAAATAAATCAAACTGCACGCTCTCTTTATGTATAAAGTAGGTCAATTTTTTTTATCAATCGTTTTGTGTCTAATGATTGATATCGAGTTGGTTTAATTCTTAATTTTAGGCCAGTACTGCAGAATTTTGAATACCTTTGCAGAGTTTTAACGCATTATTTAAAAATTGGGTAAGTACGCTCTTGAATCTCTATCTTCAAGTTTAGTAAGTCCATCTTTTGTCTTATTGCTCAGCTTAAAAAAGAAGTAAATTCAACCAAATTTGGAGGTCGGATTTTAATAGATTAGACTATTCTTGAAAAATCATCTTTAGTTTCGCTCAACAATAGCCCTCCAAACTTTTCCCTTGTCAATAATGGCGAATTTTTTAAAAAAAATACGCAAACAATGATAAGAAAAAAATCTCTAAGAAAGGAATTAAAAGAAAATTTAGTACTAATATAATGGATCAGATTGAAAACCGAAGTGAAAGTAACAACATTCGTCAATTAGATTTGTTTGTAATACTCATTTGCTCTTCATATTATATCAGTGATACATAAATTATGGTCTAATACTTCTTGGTGGTATGTGAATTCTTAGTATTGGTGAAACAATCTGTATTTACACTCACCAAATAAAAGAGCTTTGTTTAAGTTTTCAACATTGAAAATAGAAATAATTTGATTAAAAGGTAATTATTGTCCTATGACCATAGTTTAAACATTCCTTGACCAAATATTCCAGTTTAATGTCTTTGTTCTCAAAAAACTTTTTAACTTAGACGAAAAAAAATGTCTACCTCACGTATCTTCTGTTTGCTCGTCCAGTTAAAAGAGTTCCCTTTACCTAGTGTCCCTTTCTTTCCCGGATAGTAAGATAAATTCACTTAGTCTTGAGAAACGGGGAAAATTTTATAGTTTGGTTTGGTCTTATTAACTTCGCACTAGAAGCAACATGAGAGCTACTGGCTAGGGACCTCGTAATTTTGAACCACGGTCTAGTGAAGAGGACGACACCTGAACTGACACCCCCCCTCTTCTAACTTCCACACCATGACAACAGGAAGATTTGGGGCCCGACAGATTTAATGTGCATCAGCCCCGGCTTCACGGGGGTCTTTAATGGCATCAAGACTCGAATCTGCGACTCGACGAAAACTGTCACCCACGAGTCTGCTGCCGTGGCCACTAGGTTACCGCGGCCTCCTATGACATAATGGATTCCGGTAACAGTAATAATTATATATGAGTAGAAAGCATTGGCGGGGAAAAACAATCAATTAGCAGGGAGCATTCCCCTTGTTAGTGAAGCAATAAATCAGGCTTTGAAAAGTAATTGATTACATTCTTGAACTGCTTTTGTGTGACTATTTTAATTACTTTACCTGCACTTGCAACTAAACTTAACTTTAGATATGTGATTGGACTAATATTTAGATGACAGGCGAGTCGGGTAATAGAGATACGCCACAATGGTAAATGAAATAAAGGTTTGAAGGCTCTTTCAGTACATTTCTTTAAAATAGCTCTTATAATCAATTTCAGCCGAAATAGATCCTTATAGAAGAAGAATAAATATTGTATCTTTTAAATTCAGTATTTGCTATACCTGAAAAAATAAGAAAACGTGATGGTATAAAAAATTCAAATAAAGGAACTCTCTAAAACAATTTATACTAGTATGAGATTAATGAATATTGAAAAAAAAAATTCCTGGTGCAAATATTTTCATTAATGTAAGTAATGCTTGTGCTTTTATAAACGTAAATTGTTAAGAATTAACATCAAATCCCTTATCAGCATGCATGTAAAGGTAGAAGGTGTTAGAGTCATAGAGTTCCTATTCTAAAATGCGTTATGTACCTGTTCATCACAGCAACTGATTTTAATTTAACATTATTCGTAGCTAAATAATTTAAAATAAAAATAATTATAATATGGACAGTAAGTTAATCCACAATGGAGAAACTTTGACCAGACAGTATTGGGTCCTAGTCCCTGTGGATCACATACACACGCAAGTAAATCCAGTGCACTATTCAAAACACTTCACATTTTTTCTATGTTTCAACTACAGTAGTCTTTTAATTTCCGTAGCTTTTCTATATAATTGTAATCTTCCTTTGTAGGTTTTATATGAGCTATTTTATTCAGTACATTTCTAAATTTTACTTAATTTGCTTAATTACGCTTTAGTTGGATGGAAAGCAGCTGAAAACTTAAATTTTAAGTCAGAAAGAAGTCTCAGACATTAATTAAGGGAAATTTTGCGAATATTCCATGTTACACCTCTAAACACAGGATATAAAAATTGCTGGACGTATTCGTCTGTCATCATCTAAAGTCCATATTTATGTAGGTAAAAAGGAAACGTTGGTGCAGATATCTTTATTATTTAATATTGCAGTGATTATATCCAAAAGCTGAATATTAGTTCACTGTTATCAGGAATGAATATATTTCATTGCATACGAATGCAGTCTTTAGGGATTCGCTGATTTCAAAAATAACTCTTCAAAATCTTTACAACTTCTTCCTTTGATGTTAAATAACTAACTTTTCTTTTTTTCTTTCTTTCTCACAAAAAGAGACAAAGCTCCTCCAGATAAAACTTGAAGCCTTCAGTTCACTCTATACATAATGAAATCGTTTTGTATCAAGAAAAAAATATATGCAATTCTAACTTTAATCTAATGCTTTAGAATGTGTAGATGAAAGTCAGGCGCTGAAGGCGCCCATGTGAAAAATGCCAAAATAATCAGGATAAGATAATCGAATAAAATATTACTATTTTCAAAATAAATAAATAAATATCCAATTCTCAAAGAGCTGCATAACTTAAGCACTAAGATCGTTATAATTCTAGGATCATTTTAGTTTCTGCAGAATCCGTTATAGTGCCTAAGTATATACGACTCTAAGTATTTGAAGTCGATACCAGTAAAAAGACTATGCCTATCTAAATGTTATGATTAAAACAGATGTACTTAGCATTTCAGAATTAATCCTAAAAATTGGGGGGGGGAATAATATTTCTAAATCTCATTTTTGAAATTACAAAGTTGATTAAAATGCAAATATTACATGAAAGACCAATAATTCTGAAAATGCATTTAACTACTTCTTAAGATCACAGTACCATAACAAGTCATAATAACTACTCTACAGTGCTCAAGGGTATAGAATGAAGAAGGCCGTGTTTTGTAATTTGTGTACGAGTATACAGTCACTAAAAAAAAGAAGAGGATGGGAGACACTCAATAACTTTCGCAGTTCTAATCGAAACCGACAAAACTAGCATCAATATTAATGGCTTAGAGAGAAGTAAATTATGATGTTAATAAATTAGTTAACTTAATTCGATAACTCCTAAAAATAATTTTTTCAATATGGATGTCGTTTTTCCTCGCATGATCATGAAAAATTGTCCAAACTTCTTAAATTTCAGTTTCAGAGATTTTTTAGTAACGGGGATTTAAATAATGTTTTTCTGCTATAGTAAAATGAATGTATCAAAACATTTGATAGTATTAACTTGTCTACTTAAGGCTCCAGTCTACAAGCCATTTTGATTTCGTGGACGTAATTTTAATCCTATGGAATTTCAACTACCGTTCTCAAATCTTTACTATTTGATCTATTTGAATGCAGTAAAATGCATATGAAAGAGCAAAAAATAATGAAGGCTTATGCAGTGTTACTTTTTCCACCGATTTTTAAAAATATTTTTACTCTTATTTTAATGATTTGTTTGTGAATTTTTCGATCTTTAAAAAATATCTTAGAATATTTTTAAAATTGAAGGAAAAAAGTAATTCAACAGAAGCATTCATTATTTTTTTGCTCCTTCAGATGCTCTTAACTGCATTCAAATAAATAAAATTGTGAAGATTTGAGAACAGTTTTTGAAATTCCATACGATTAACATTACGTCCACGAAATCAAAATGGCTGATAGACGGGAGCCTTAACACTTTTGTACGACTTTTAAATCAATCGATAGCAAATTAGTTTTCCATACAAAAAAATAATTGTTAAAGTAATTTATTATTGAAAAATAAATATCTGTATGAAAATCTGAATTTTGAAATGCAGTTACGAGGAAGAAGGAGTAAATTATTATTAGGAATGTTAAGAAAACAGTTAACTATATATAATAATTTATAAATAATTATAAAATTTTAAAAAAATTTAAAATTATTTATCCACTTATCACGAGATATTCGAAAATGGAAAAATGTTGTGAATAATCTGTTTTTATTTGAGCTAACCCTTCTGATTTAAAAAAAATGACTTAGGTTATATTAAAAATAAAAATAAATGTAATTACAAAATTAAAAATTATATAATTTAAATTGAAAAACCTAATTTAAGGTAATAGATAATAACTGAATAAAAAAAGGTTAATTGTAATTTGCTGACGTGTCATTCGTTCAATGTAATCTAATATATGGTTCCCTGATCGTATTTTTCCAAATGTATCTGGAACTAGAGATCGAATACGAAATAAATTTAGGACACATGCTATTTAGACCTCTATCTACATATCTGCAATAAAAATGTAGGAAATAGCATTGAGAAAATTCTTTTTCAGATGTTTATTAACAATGCTAATTAAGTTTATTTATCAAGCTCATAATTTAGTTACCTTTGAGCTAGTAACAATAATACAAATTTCGTCCAGTTGCGGCAAGGATTAATAAAGCTATTCAGAGTGCCCCATTTCTGTTTCTGTGCATGAAAGTTTGGCGTCCTCGAAATTACTCTAGGAAAATGCTCTGGGATGAGAACATTTCAATGTGAAAATTTTTAGAAGTCTAGGATTTTAACACTTTCAGAAAAACATTTTTATGAGAAAAATCATGCACCAGTTTTATTTGGAGATTATTTTTACTACAAATTAATAAAATTTATATGTTTCGGAAAGAATTATTTCCTTAAATACCCATTGCATAGATATTTAGTATAATGTAATTTTGATGAATTAAATGATAATCTCAGTGGGAAGCGTATTGGATAATAATTTATCAACAATAGTTTTACAATGAACTACAAAATTACAAAAACATACACAAATTCATGTTAGAGTTTTCAAAATTTTTCAAAATTCTTTATTACACTTTTTTAATCTAGAAAATCATTCCACATATACAAGAAAATATTTTACATATTTATATCATTTTGATGTACTGGAAAATGTAAATATAGCTGAGATGAAAGGTATTGCATGAACCTCTTTCATGCAGTGTCATCGATTAAGTTAGCCTCGAGATATAATTTTACCTCATCTAGATTTAATTTGATCGTATATGCTCGCAGTGTAAATCAATTTTAAACATCGTTTTGGTGAGTAATACACACACACACACACACACATTTGTATTATAAGTATTTATATAGTTATTAATGTTAATTAGACATAAATCTAAATTATATAAAATCATACTGAAATAAAAATTATAACCATTAAAAAACAAACTAAAAAATCATTCAAACTAAAAAGCTACAAATGCTACAGAATTAACTTAAAAATTAATATAATATTAAAATAAACAAAACAATCAATAGTATCCTAATTTAAAACATCAAAAATATTATAATGAAAAGAGGCATTAATTTGGTGAAATGCAAATCATGCATAATAATTTTAATTCAAAAAATATATAAACCATTAATTAAAAATAACATCCAATTTAAGTACAAAGTTACCCTAAAAACAAAGTAAAGAGAAAAGGATTAAAGAAAAACAAAATTGGAAAATATGTAATTTCAATATAATCTAAGATTACGGACTGAAAAAATTGTGTTTAAACTAGTTTAATATAACTAACCTTCACAACTTCAGTAATTACTATATCATTAATGGTACAAATCAAAATTCGATAAGCGAATAGTAATTCAACAAAAGAAAAGGGAAACAAATAAACATTTAAACAAAAATAAGTAAACATAAAATTAGGAAGAATCTACACTCTTTAATACATACATACAAATATTTTTTTTAAACTGCTAGTCTTATAACTTTTACCCTCTCAAGAAATGTTTTTCAGCTAAATTTTATTCAATATGTTATGACAGTATATTGTTTAAAACCGTCAAACACTATTGATAAAACTGATAAAACTAAAGATATTCTATAAAAATACTTATCCAACTACAATTAAAGGATTAAAAACCTATACCAAGTAATAGATTTAAAATTAATAGTTTTTGTAGTAATAAAACATACTAAAATTAGGAATTTTAAGAGTATTAAAATTTGTAAAAGGAGCTATTCTAAAATATATGAATCTATCTGGTACCTAAGTTTAAAATTAAAATGAAAAAAAATTTCAAAATCAAGATGAATATTAAAAATTGTTATAGATGAAAAATCACTAAGAATAGTCAAAAACTTATAGAAAATGTGAACTTAAATAAATAAATAAACGTATACCAATACATACATATAATTTTGTACTTATATATACTCTTATAAATATATATATACTCATACATATGTATTTATATGTGTATGTATAAGTGCAATTACATGTATATATAGGTATATGTTTATTTATTTAAATTATTATATACGCGGTTATTTATTTACCCATATACATGTAACAATATAGACACTGGAACACATGTCTGTTATTTTTAATCTTAATCAATTTTTTTAACCCTTTTTAAAGAAATAATTAGGGTAATTTGTTTAAATGAAACTAGTGCTAAACCTCTTTTATATAATTAACGTTTTGATCGTTGGGCACATGTATGTGTGGCAGCCATTGTGTAGCAAACAATAATAATATGTGTGCATGATAATAATAATAACAGCCAGTAATATGTGTGCATGACTAACAACAATAAGCCAGCTGTATTGTGTGTGTGTGTATATGTGTGTGTGTATAGTATTAATAGCCAGCTGCATGAAGTAACAATAACTGTGTGTATGTGTGATACAGCCAATAACAACTTCAATAATAATGTATATGTAACTTAATAGCCAGCCAACCAGCCATATATTAACCATATGTTCAACAACAATGTGTATGTTATGTATGTAGCATCTGACTGTGTAACCAGCCCAGCCAATGGCAGCTAAGCGCTGTGTATATGTCCTATTGTATGATTTCATAATGTAGTAGCCAGCTGTGTATGCTCTTCATATTAACCATGTGTATGAAACCAGCCAACCTTGTGATACAGCCCTTCAGCCAATACAGCATGTATGATGTATGTATGACCAATGTCAGCCAATGTGTGGCTGTGTGTAATGACATATGTATAATATGTATGATAGTAATGTATGTCCAATGACAATAATATAATATGATAATGTGTGTATTGTATGATGTCCAGCAGCCTTCGATGACAATGGCAGCAGCCGTAGCAGCAACAATGTGTGTATGATAATGTATGATGGCATGTGTGTGAGTAGCCAGCCAGCCAACCATGACCCAACCAATGTGTGTGGCAGCAATAACATGTATGAATGTAACTGTAGCCAATAGTATTGCAGCTGGCCAACACATGTAATAACCAATAACTAAAAGCCGCGTATGTTGTAATAGCCAGTAATGTCAACTTCAACAATGTATGATATGTGTGAGTATGTAGTAATGATAAGCATGTGTATGTGTATGTGTAATATGATGGCAGCAGCTGTATGTATGAAATAATAATAGCCAATGTGTGTGTGTGTGTGTGTGTGTCAGCCCAATAGAGCAACCAACCATGTATTTAATGACAATACAGCTGTTGTGTGTGTATTAATGATAATAATAATGTGGCCAACTGGCAGCCCCGGACCAGCCAGCCAGGAATAACCATGTGTGTGTGTGTGAATGCAATGACAGCCAATGACCAAGCTGACCAGTAGTAGAGGAGCAACATAACAATAAGCCAATAACATGAATGATACAGTAACCATTGTGTGTGCCAGTAATAGGCGTAATAATACAAAATAACTGAATATATATATATATAATATATATATAATATATATGTAAATAATATATATATATATATATAGAGAAATATATAAACAGACAGTCCAGAAAATTACCTTAATAATATGAAATTTAAAGCTGTCTCTGTTGTTGTCCCTTTATGTGACTAATAATTTTGTTATGTATAATTTTCACCTCTAAGTGTGAATATTTTCCCTTCATATTTGCTTTTATTAGATTAGACTTGGCAAGAATACCGCAGGAGACCACCAGGAAGCTTTATCGCTTTATGCCACGTCGTGTGGCACCTTGCATCCAGGCTAGAAGTGGGTCAACACCTTATTGAGCTCATTACTTTATAACTATGTAACTCTGAAATAAATGATTCAATTTTTCTGAAATTTTAATCATTTTCTATTCCGTACATAATTTTCATATCCTTAAATTTTTGTCTTCCTCTGAAATTTTTTTTTTTGTGTTTTTTTTTTTTTTTTTTTTTTTGTTATATGGTGTACTTAAAATATCAAGAATACAAATTTGTACTTGATTATACGTTTGAACAACTTTAATAGGATATCTCGCCCTAACTTTCTTTCACTATTTATTCCGTGTTTCTGATAGAGTTAAAGCGTAAATTTAGTTTACATATACATTATGTTTCTGTATTAATTCTTGAATGGTGAAAAGAACCACGTTGAATAAAATTTGCTATTAGAGCTCAGAAGAGAGTTTCGATAGATATCGCAAGTCTGCTAATCACGCAGGATACATAAATAGTGATATATGATTTCTCTCGGCTGTGTCTTTATACAAATTTCAAGCAAAAGCTTTATTCGTTAAAGAAATTTTAAAGAATATCACCCCCTACAAGTTTAGTCAGCATCTTTATGGAGAATTATCTTTACTGCATTTGTGTTGCTGGTAATTAGTAGGTTTCAAAACCGTTATCGACTTGTGGTAAATTTTTCCACAAAGAAGGAAAATAATGTTTAGTTATAGATTGAAAACAAAGCTCATTTTTAAGCTTTGGCTACGGAATAACTATTCGTTGAGCCAATTTGAATCTAAAACTGCAAGAATCTGTATCACATACTCCTCTCCATTATACTATAAAATATTAATAATCCTAACAACTTTGTTTTAAAAAAGGTTTTAAAAAAGGATATGCGAATCTGAATGGAACTCTTGGTACCAGTTCAGAAGTAGCTTGTCAGCAGTCCAATTTTCAAATTTAGTTTAAAGCAAGTTAAAAATAAAATTGCTTGTTACTTAAATACTTCCATCGTTTCCTCGCCGGACATGCTCTGACACACGTTTTGAATCATCATTTCCACGTCAAGTGTCTCGAATCGTGCGCCATAAGGTGTGAATAAGCTTCCATACTACAGAATGAAAAAAATAATAATAAAATAAATTTAGAAACAAGTCAACAAAAGTATAGTTCTCACACAGTAAAATTTAAAAGGTAGATACATAATTTTACGCAAAAAAGAAAACTTTCTAAAATTTCTGTAAATATATATTAGTCATATTCGCATTATTTAATGTATATATGAATATTTTGCACAATTCTAAATACCGCTAAAAGTGTGATAGGTATATTAATTTAGCAACCATTAGAATACCCTATCAAGTATTGGTATCGTTCCCATTTTGCCTTTGAAAAATGCCCTGGTGGGCATATGTGACATCTTTTTTTTTTCTCTCTTTCCAGTCGATGTGGTATAGATTAAAAAATATTATAATACTTATAAAAATCGTGTTCTTTACGTTTTAATGCATTTAATACGCCTGCGAATTATGTTAGTTAACGTAATTGACATCTTTTTAAAACATAATTTTGTTTCTCTTCAGCCATTAATAATAATATCAACTGTACAAGTTGTTATGAAATGTGCCAGTAATTAAAGAATTTTCTTTTTTTCCTCACACAGTATTGAAGATACCTAACAATGTATCTGTTATGAAAATGCTCATTTAATTGAATTTTTTTTAAAACAATTGTTATACTCGCATGTTTATTTCTTTTTACTTAAGTTGTATTAAATAAATAAAAGCATATTCGATTTGTAGAAATTCGCCCTGATGATTAACACCGACAAAAGTTGGTGTAATTTGTGTCTAAATAGATATCGTGATGTAAATACATTCTGAATTTATGCTTTGTTGGAACTGTTAGATGGTTGGTTAATCTGCAGAACTACTGAAAAATCAATTCTCAGAACTTTCTAACTAAAATTTTTTACAATGAAAATTTTAAACATGATGCCATGAAATCTTTCCTTGCTCTTTTAAACAGGAATAATAATCTTTATTTAATATCTGTTAAATATGGAAGATTCACGGAAATCTCTTGTCCTATTAGGTATTTTTCCAGATTTACTCAATGATGACTCGTTCACCGTTAAAGTTTTCAATTTTTTCTGGTAAATTCCATTATAATTCTACTGATTTGCCACCTAAAAGTACATCTGAGATGTAAGCTCGTTTTTTGAGAACATATCTGTATCAAAAGGATTTATTTCCATAATGATTTGCATCATATAAACTAATTAATCCACAATTTTTTACTTGGATATTGCTACTCATATGCATTACTTGCAACAGCGCCATTCTTTTTCCTTGCTTATCTCGTATTTTCTGTACCGTTGCGCCCCCTACCCTTTCATAGCCATTTTATCATGAAAAAATTGCAATTGATTCTGAACCTAAATCTGAAAATTTTGACATAAGAGGGATTCAGTGGAAGAAAGCACCTTATCTCTGTCCAATCTACTAAGTTGATACATTCCATTATTCGTTCTCTGACTCCCACCAGCTTTTCATCTGAAAATACAAGATAATTTTTTAATCTTATTTTTTACAAAGATTAATTCATTTTGTAACTACAATTCTCTCGTGTCATAAAAAATACTTTATTTTACTTACAGCTTAGGCTTATGTTGTCCTGTGCGTGCGTAAAAATTATGTACTGTTATTTACTGAGAAAATATCCAGAAGAATATTAAAATGCTCACACACATTAATAGATTGTTGATGCAAATGAAAAGCTTTTCAATATTGTCTGGATATTTGATAATATTTTGGTTACTCGGTACCTGTTGGATGCACCACCAAGATATCCGTTGTGAGCCACATGCACCTTCCAGACTGCGAGTCTGACATGCTTGGTTCTAATATTAGAAAACCTATCTGCCCCCTCTCCCTTCTCTTCCACAGAAAATGAATTCGAAGGTTATGCTACTATATGGTAACATATGGTCGTCGTAGCCTTGTGGTCATGGTCAAGAACTCGTGGCTGGCATTGTTTCCATCGAGTCATGGGTTTAAGCTCAGGTGCAATTGAAGACCCACGAAGTAGCGGAGCTGATGCCGGTTAAACCTGTCAAGGTCCATGTCCTTAAATTATAGAGGAAGTTTGGAGAGGAAGGTGCCAGCTCAAGTGTCGTCTTCGTCACTATTTATTGACCGAGTTTCAAAATTACAAGGTAAGTCGCCAATAGCCCTTGTGTTACTTCAAAGTGCGATGTTAATAAGTAAAAAATCAATCAATATCGTAACATGTGAAAGCAGAATATTACACTATGCATTCTCTTGCAATTAATTAATTTTATATTATTTTAAAACTTAATATTATTTTTAAAAATATGATTCTGAATGGACTCAAAGGAAAACTGAATCTCAATGACTTCTGAAAACTACTGTCAATGACATTTATTATTGTCTTTTATTTTGAGAGTTAAACTATCAGCAAGAAAGGTGAAGATGAAGAAGCCAGTGAAGTTTGTATTTATATTCTCACCCAAAAGAAAAAGAGACGAAGTTTTGATAAGAAATACAGCTAAAGATTTCAATGAAAATAAAGTTAACCGCATCATCTATATCGTATAACAAATTTTCTAAAAATAGTTTAGATTTGGATCCCGGATATAAGTCCTATGAATCCAATGCTTCCTTCTGACCTAATTATAGAAGAAAAATGTGAATTTCCCCTCGAAATTAATAATAAGCGAATTCAGTTACTGAAAGACTGATGTTATGGTTAAAGACATATACAACAAAAGGTTACACTATAACACATACACTGAAATGCCAAAATTCTGATCTTCTTATATCATGGTAAACCCTCTTATGCCCAGTCAAGTGTGGCAACCCGATGATACATGAACTCAACAATTCTTCGGAAGTCCTCTGAAGAAAGATTCAGTCATGCTGCCTCTACAACTATCCATAATGTTAAATTGTTGTCGGGGCAGGATTTTGTGCAAGAATTGACTTTTCGATCATATCCCAAGTAAGTTCGATAGAATTCATATCTAGCGAAATCCGGTGGCTAAATCATTCACTGGAATTGTTTAGAATGTTCCTTAAGCCAGTCGCGAATTATTTTGGTTGGTGATATTTCGCATTGCCATCCTTAAAATAAAATAATCCGTAGTATATTTTGTGCGGTACACGCAGGTAGCTGTTGGAATTATGTCATCCTGAAAATTCCATCGTCTTTTCGGTGCATGAAGTCCATGAATGCAAATGGTCTTCAAGTAGCTGAATATAATTGCACTCTATAACGGAAAAAAAAACGACGCACCAAGAAGGAGCTGTCCCATAGAGACAAAAATTGGCGGATAGGAAAATTATGTACGGAATCAGAGTTACAAAGTAACGATCTCAATAAGGTGTTGACCCACCTCTAGCATGAATACAAGCTGCCACACGACGTGGTATAGAGTGATAAGGCTCCCTGATGGTCTCCTGCGGTATTTCTTACCAAATTTGCTCCAATTGCCGGACTAGGTCATCAACATTTTCTAGTAGATACAGTCGCCTTCCCATCCATCCCAGACATGCTCGATTGGAGAGAGATCTGGCTGGCAAAGGAAGTGTTTGACAAGCTGTAACCAGTTCATAGCAACACGTGCCGTATATGGTCTGGCATTATCTCGCTGAAAAAATAAGGCCATAGTACTGCAAAAGGAACGGTAGCAAAATAGGTTTCAGAATGTCGTTTACATACCGCTGTGTTGTAATTTTGTTTCTAATGACGATCAAAGGGGTTCAGCTATCAAGGGAAATGGCACCCCAGACCATAACTCCTGGTTGAGGGCCTGTGCGGCATGCAATAAAGAAAGCAGGATCGGCACGCTGCCCTGGGCGTCTCCAGACACGTCTTCGATGATTGTCAGGACACAGATGGAAGCGGGATTCGTCACTAAACGCTATACGTCCCCATTCAGCATCATTCCAACCTGATCGAGCTAAGCACCACTGTAATCTGGCTCGACAGTGCGCAGGCGTGAGTGCCAGGTGGCGTAGCGGTTAATACGAGTGTAGATTTTGCTCTATCAGCCGTCTGTGAACGGTCATGTTGGAGACTCGTGTACGGTCGCATGTCTGATGGTTGATAGCGATGAATCAGGTGCTGAGCCAGCTGATCTGACAATCGCTCTGTCCTCCCGATCTGCTCTGGCCTTAGGTCGACCGCTACCATCATGACGCTGAAATCTGCCATTGTCCACCGATTCTTGCCAGGATCTTCTAATCGCCGCATCGATTCGACCCATTTGAGGAGCGATTTTCCGATTTGCCCAACCTGGCTCTTTCAATCCAATGATACGACCTCTTTCAAACTCATACAGATGCTCGTAATGAGCTCGAATCATGCGAGGCATTTTTTTCAGTCTTTGAAAGGCATCCTAAATCGCAATGCAACAAAAAATTTGACCATTAGATTGGGAATCGCTCCTTATATACATCTGCTGAGTGCGCAGTTCCTATGCGCTATAGATCCCACTATTAATTCATTGGACTCCAAATTTTAATCATTTGCATGTTCGGTTCCAAATGTCTTTGCATACGAAATTCTGTTACACTCGGGTTTCCGCATCTGGGTGCGTCGTTTTCTTTTTGTTATAGAATGTATTTCCAGTCAATGATTGGTTCAGTTTGTGCAGAGGTCCCTATCCATATTATGTAAAAGTAGCCGACACCATAATGGAGTCACCATCAACTTGCACAGTGTCTTGTTGATAACTTATGTCCATGACCTGTACCCCACTCGAGCCCTCCCATCAAGTTTTTTCAACTGGAATAGTGACTCATTCGACCAAGCATTGTTTTCCAATTTATCTACGATCCGATGTGTTCACTAGCCCAGCAGATTCATTGCAGCCTATTTCGTGTTATTAATAATAGAACTCGAATAAGTTTTCTGTAGACATATCCCATTAATACTAAATTTCGCAACACTGTCTTTATGGATACGTTTGTAGTTTGCCTCACATTAATTCATTTTTTTTAATTAAAAGCAGTGTTTCGTACCTGGCAACACCGAATACTTTACTCAGACTCGCTAGTCTCGGTCATTAATTAGAGGTGGTAGGGCATTACGTTATCCATGGGGACAAGTAATGTCTTGGCACACTCTTGACAATATGGATTATTTAATGTTGAATACCCTGTGTGTCTAACATCAAATAGCATTTAGCTTTCAAATTTTTAAAATTCTCGTTATGCAGCCATAATCTGATCAAAAAACTTATCACTTGAATACAAATAAATTCCTTACTTATTTATATATTTGACATAATACTATTCAATTACTTTTGGCATTTCAGAGCACTCCAGCCCCAAAATAGTTCCCTTCAGAAAATATTAAATATTCTGCTCTTTTAGAGACAAATATATTTATATTCGTTACACTTATTAATTTTGTTGTTATTATTATGTGTGTTATATTAATTTTTTATTGCAAAAATATTTATTTATATTACACATCTGTATTATTTCATTTTTATATTTTTGTTCATATATATATATATATATATATACATTATATACATTATATATATATTATATACATTATATATATACATACATACATACATACATACAAACATACATATTCGGATACTTGTTGATGCATATTGATGTGTGTGTGTATGTGATCTCGTTTAAAGAAAAAAGATATACTCACACAGCAAATCCCTATAAAATGAGCTTAATTATCACTCTCAGTTGTGCTTTGTATTAGACTGAAAATAATTAATGACCTTAAAAACTTTCACAGTACACCTACTACGATACCCTCAATTTGAAAAAAAAAAAAAAAAATCCACTGTTTAAGAATAATAAAAAATTCATTCCACAAAAAAAGAGCTCTAAAATCTTCTATCATTTCTTTAATTGTTGCTTCTGCGAAATTGAATTCTATGGCCAACAAAACCAGTAGAGAGACCGCCAGAAGATGCATGTTGTCGTTCCTTGAATGCCAATTTCCGTTAGAAAAGCCGATGTTTTTATGGAGAATAGTATGGAAATCTGCTCAGGATGGGTTTTGCATATTCGTGATCTATTTTTTGTATGGGGAGTTCCTGTAGATAATGGTGTTTAATCGGTATATTCCATTAAGTTTTATTTGATATTCGTCTTTTTTTTTTTTTGAAAGTTTACTTCAAGTTTCCTCCATCCGTGTAATTTTTGTTTTAAAAAAATTTCTCGTAGGTGTTCAGGTAAAACTGAACTTTGATCACGAAAGTGAAAAATTACATTATAAGTATAAACAAATTATTGTAATTGTGAAATTCTGATGATACTCCGTTTTTTTAAAAGCTGGAGAATTCGTAACTTAAAACGCGTGCATTCTTCTGTTGGGTTGGACAGAACTTATGTTCAAGATGTCCATTTCGTTCAACCTGACCGATAACAGTATGCTTGTCTAAGATGGTGATTATAAACGAGATGAATGACAAAATAATTAGAGAACCTATTTTCCCATTAATTTTAAATGTATGCTCCTCATTCCTCCCAAAATTTATAAAAATTACAGGACACAAATAATCTAGAAATTAAATACTACATTGAATATTTATGGAAAAATTACGAAAGGGGGCTTATTTACAGAAATTAAGAAGATCATTATTCAAATGGATACAGTTTACATATTTAGTAAAGTTTTCTTTTGGCTACAACGAGTTTTCAAAGAAATGCATTCCAATAGGTATAGACATTACATCTGCGAAGAAAATTTACATTCTTTCATAGCAATATATAAGAATAGTTTCTTAAATCTATGCTTTCCAAAGAGAGATAAGAATTAAACAATCCAATTTTAACAATCTTTAGTCCATTGAGCTGAGACTTTCATTGGACTAAAATGTAATCTTTGAAACAGTCAGACGAATTTTTGTCTGTATCGTTTTCTTTCAAAGCCAATCGTTCGCTGTCGGATTTGAGTATTCAAAATAAATTTCATTCGCAATTCTTAAAAATATATATAGGTCTAAAAGTTTGATGTTTTTGAACACAAACAAGATATATATTGAACATTATATACTTGGAAATGACTTGAATTCACTAAATCGAAATTTTCATTCAAAAAAATTTATTAATAACAATGATATATTTAGACAAAAATTATTTTTATATTAAACTCTTTACAAAATTTATTATGATGTAAATTGTAATTAAATGACATCCTTTGGTGTAATAATAATTAACAAATATTGTTTTGAATACAATTATAACAGTATAAAATTGCATACAAATTAGTATCAGAACTTTCGCTTGTTTTCACAATGCTTTATTATAGTTTTTTATATATAAGAATAATTTCAGGCATAAGAAAATATTTTATATAATTTTGATGAAATGGAAAACGTAAATTTAGCTAATTTATCTTTTCATTTCTGCTCCAAATCTTTCTTTTAAACATTCCTAGGAGGAAAAAATACATCAATATGTACCTTAATATAATAATAATAATATTTTTTTCTTACATTTGATGAAATATTACCTAAAAATTTGATATGATAGTTAAATTAGCACACAAAACTATTAAATTGCTAAATTATTGATGATATTTGTTAAGAGAGACAAATTGCCATTAAAATAAATAAAAAAACAAAATTATTAATTTGATTGTTGAGGTAATGTATTGAAAATTTTAAATATTATTTAATTTTTGCGCATGCTTGCTATTATAAATTTAAAGACAATTTTTCACGAAGTGCAATATTTTTTAAACAAAGCAAAAATAAAATAAAGAACAAAAGTTAGAAGCAATTTCTTAGAGCACGTATAATGTTAAATATATACCGACTGTTTTCAAAGTTATTTCGTCACAAAGATATTTTAAAAAGAATCTTTTAAGGCTTCTTTTTGTAATTGCATTATCTTTAATAACAAAAATGTTTTTAGAAAAATATTTTAAATATTATAAGCCATAGAAATTTGATTACAGTCTCTATTTCAAAGTTAATTAATTGGGGATTCCAAATTTGATTTTAGTGAAAACGGTCTCAAAGTATAACGTCTTTCTCGTGAAGCCCTCGTGAAGTGCCATTCGTGCTTTGAGATTTCAAACTAGATATAGTCTAAACAGTGCGGGTCAAATTATAGGCTCCTTGCCAGCGGTAATGTAACCATCAATTAGGTGAAAATAGAAGTGGCAAAATAGGAGTGAGACTGAAAATTTTCGGAGGAAGTTTCTATAAAGTTCATAGTTAAATCAAACTGTAACGTAATTAGTATTGAAAGGAGATTAAACATAAAATGTAAGTACACTTATGTTTTTACAACGCAACAAATCACACTTAAAATTATAAATTACATTTCAAACAAATGAATTTTATGTTATATGAACTATACTATTATAGTTAATTATAAATAAAACTAAAAAAATTAACTGGTATTTAAAATTCAATTATGAAAGTAATGTCTCCAGTAATTAAATGAAATTTAATATCCCCGATTAAAATATAAATACTTTCAATAATGATTATAATTTACTTAAAATTCTGTTTTTACCTGAACTGGTTGTGCTTTTATCATTATTTAATCTTTCTATGAAATAAAAAAGAAAAAGAAATTATTAAACTACAATTATATAATGAGAAACTATTTGGCTATACGCTTTATCTAATTTTTATGCCTGTGTTTTATAAAATGTTCCATAATTAAGGGTATATACTTGAAAAAATTAAATAAAATTACTTATGTTTAGAAAGTATACGTACAAAATATATACAAATTTATTTCAGAGATTGAATTCCCTTTTTAAGTGCTCATTTATAAAACTTAAACAATTATTATAAATTAACTTTTACATATAATTCAAAATAGACACTTTTATCAGCTTCTATTTGCCTCTTTTATATATTAATTATCATTTAAAAGAAAAGAAGGAAAAATTAATATTTCTCATTTCTTTTAATTAAAAATTTAAATTTCCAAAAGGAAAAATTTCCCCTCAAATTTGCTCAAACTACCTGGACATTTGTTCGCATCACATGTCCAGGTATTCGATTTAATTTGATTTTTCTTATAGATTAGGATAAATTCAAATGTTCATTCGTTTCATTGCATATGTTTTCGAAACTATAAGCAAATGTATATTTAGTATTAAAAAAAAATAAAAAAATCATCAATTTAAAGTATAAGCTTAGATGTTGATCGTATAAGAAACGTATAAGGTTAGATGCTGATCTAAGCTTACACGTTTCATTAACAAAACATACGAAAAGACTTTATAAAGAAACTTATGGGTGTTAAGGAAATATATTTTGCTCCTGATGTAGAATGGACTGCCTACTAGCCATTTTGAATTTTGTCAACATAATGTTAAAACAAAGGAATTTCTACTTTTTTTATTGAATTTGTTTGAATTTCAGAGTAATTAAATGTCTCTCAAAGAGCAAATTTAAATGAAGGCTTCTGCAGAATCATGTTTATCTTCTGAGTTTTGAAAGCATTTTAAAATATTATTTAAAAATAAGAAAACTCACGAACGTATTATTAAAATAGATAATTGAAATATTTTCAAAAATTGGAAGAAAAATTTAATTCCGCAGAAACATCTCTTATTTTTTGTTTTCTTTGGGATAACCTTTATGGAATTCAAATACATATTAATTTATTGAGTGTATTTGAATTGAGGGAGGAAATAGACATTCTCTGTATGATTAATATTTCGTCCACGAATTAAAAAGAACTCCTAGATAGAAAACTTAAATTAATGTTTTGAGCGATAATATCGATTTGTTTTCAACGTAGAGATATAAATTTTCAATGAATTAATTGAGAAGAAATGATGGGATTAAAAAGTGTAATAAATAAAAATGAGAAAAACGCAATCTAATTTTAATCATGGAGAAGACCCTTTTAATTATAAGACAATTTTAATTTTGAAAATTAAGAAGTAAATAAAAACTCAAAATATAATTTAAACAAATTAAATGGCATATTACTAAATATTTATTATTATTAGGTTTCAATGAATTTGCATAATGTAATAAATAATTAAATTAACTAAAGCATCAGAAATAAATGAAAAAGCACTGTTAACAAATTATTAGACCACTTATCTAAAAACAACAACAAAAAAAGAATGAAAATTAATTTGATTTTGGTTCTCCATTTTTCCTGTTAATCTCGAGCCCACTGTTTTTCACTGAAATGACCGGGTGATTAAATTCAATTTCAGAAATATTGTGTCATTCTTTTACTATGGCTGCTTCCAGTTCATAGGCTGATGAAATCTGTTTATTATTATTGTAAATTTTGTGACGTAATATACTTCATAGGTTTAAGTCTGTATTTCAACTTGGTCATGGCAAAACATTAACACATTCTTTTAAACTATCCCCTAAGGGGATTTTAATGTATGGCAAGAATTATTGTCCACCCGCAATTAATAAAATTGTTTTCATGCATCGTTCTATGTCACGATATTTTTATCCCATTTTAGTCTTTCTTCTGAATGATGTCTGAATAAATTCAGTTTTTTTTTTCATTTTTATAAACTTAGTATTAGTATTAGATTTTTGACTTTTCCCAATTGTGACATGTAAAGTTCCTTTGCTGAAAGATTCCAAAATTTTATGAGGCGAAATACCCTTTTTAATTGATAGTCGGAATATTTGTCGATAATTCAGTACTGTCAAAATCTTTCTCCGGTTGGATCGTTTTATATTCTTTGAATAATCTTTTCTTATTATGAAATTATGAATGGAAGTTTTTGAGCGATTCATTAACTTAGCTATTTCTCTTTCAGATTTACCAGTATACCCTTATAAAATAGAAATTTTCTCACTTTGTTCTCACATAATTCTTTAAATCGCGACATCTTCAAATAAATCGGGGATAACCTAATCAAAACCCTGCACCTTTGCTTTTCTGGTAATGCAGTAACGAAATAATAACACATGCAATTTATAATGATTCTGATAATATGCTAATTATCATTTCTTAACAACCACCTTATTAAAATTTTTGAAAAATGAGTAGATATTATTAAAATTTAGATTAATTTTTAAAATTGCAACTAGTACAGAAAATTTTCCCCAATCCATTTTACACATACACGCTTAAAATTTACATATAATTACTACTTCTTCAAAAATTCACAAATTCATTAGTGGTGTTATAATTTCTAGACGAGTTGTACTACCCATTCCAACACGAGTGACAACTTATTCATAGAATTAGAAATCAAGTATATATTTAAATTCGTTCTACTTACTTTGCCAGCTTCATTTATATTTGAAGTAATACATTCATCAACCTGTTAGAAAGATAGAAAACAAAAATAATATTAAAAGTAGTTTGTATTGTTGCATACGTAATTTGGAATCATTTATATAATATGACGACTTCTTGTATAGTTCTTTAGTTGATTTAGGTTCCTGAATCGTAATTAATAATAATAGAAACAGAGTTGGTTTGAAAACATCTAACATCGCGCTTACCGTACATTTAACTCTACACGCAAACTAAAAAAAAAAATTACTAATAATATAGTTGAGCATTCTTATTTCCCCCTCTTCCGCCCTTAAAAAATCACCTCCGAGAATGAAATCCAAACATAAAAGATTAAGATGAAGTTTAATTCTACGAATCTTGATAGATACGTATGAAATCTGACTATCTGTAACAAAAAGAATGAAATTTTTGAATGAAATATAATACGCTGGACTCTAAGAACAATTTTTGTGTACATTTTTTGAAGCAGAAAAAATTATGGGTTAAGAGCTGAAATGAAAGCAAAGTAACTACAAAACAAAAATAGGGATGTCACAATTATTTTAAAAAATTGTTCCTTTTGACCTGATTTTCAATCAGATTTTGGACTCCTGTTTAAGTATGCGATTTACAGTTATATACACCATAAGATAGGCTAAAAATACTCTTTTATGTAAATGTTGTTTCAATTCATTAAAAGCTTTAAAAGCAATCTTATATTTATGTAAATTTTTTCACATATACACATAGTGTTATAACAAATCTTTGGATCAGAAACACATTCCATGAGAATATTTCCAATTGGCAACGATGGAGATACAATTTCATTCTTTGTTTAGAGCTAAGTTTCAATCTTCATTTGACGGTGAATAGTCCATCGCCGGTGGCTCAAACGAGTGTTCCGAGTATCAAAAAAGAAAGGCAATAAAATTCAAATGTGATTTTGGTTCCATAGTTAAACAAAAGGTGACAACTATGAAAAGCATTCAAAGTAAGTAATCACCTTTGTCCAATATGTTTAAAAAAACAGTGTTACAAATTTGTACTTTATTGCCTTATAAACGTGTTAAGTGTGACACTTAAATGTTAAGTAAGACATTTAAGTAACACTTTATATGATTTTGCTTCTTACTTATTCTCTTTTTTCCATTTTACGGTTTAAATAAACAAAACGAGAAGGACATAACTTTATAAGTTTGCATAAACTACTATTTTTCTTTATCGTTCATTACTGTATTTGTTGGTTGAATGGCGAAAGGAAAAGAGAAATAAATCTGTTGTCATGAAATATATAAAATTAGAGCTTCTTATACACCCTCCCCCTCCAAAAAAAAAAAAGAATAGAAAGAATGTATAGACATTGTAAGTCTGCCGAACATATATATCCAGGAAATATAAAAGGATATATATTATTCCATTGCAATATGTCTTGCGGCAAATTTAAAGCATTTTTTGAATGCCTCATTGCATGAAAGACATTTTACAGAATATTACCCCACATTTAGACGTCATCCTAGTTGAGAATCATGATTTGAAATAAGCTTTATAGCATTCGTGAGGATCAAGGCTAATATATTTAAAAACTGTAACCAATTTCTGTTTTTTTTTAAACAGAAAGAAATCATGTTTAGTTGTAGAATGAAAGCGACACTAATTTTTAAATTTAAACTATTCGTAGAATCATTTTGAATCCAGAACATCATGGATCTACATAACATTGGATGTTTAAAGTGTTCTTGTGTTAGGAATGGGAATTGAATAATTCCCCCTTGAAATACCTTATAAATCTTTTCCTAAAAATTCCACGAGTAAGATTCTCTTCATATCACGCCATAGTAAGCCACTTTTAGACAGATGCAATTAATATATATTCTGCACTGTCATCAACGATCCACAATACTTTCAGACTAGCAGATGTTTTGAAATAAATTAGCTTTCTCTAGACGCATTTTTTCTGTTGCTAAAATCATGTAAACCTTGATTAATTTGTGTCAATAAATGGTTTCCTACATTTCGCTATTAAATGAGCCACGCGGTAACTAACACGAGTTGTTGCTTCCTGTTCAGTATTTTCTTTGGTAAACAACAATAGCTGAAATTTCAATCCCGTTTTAAACATCCATATTTTTCTAATTGTAAGCTTCCTACAAATTTGGAATTATTCGGAAAATGTTTAGCTTCGTATTGACTGTTTATGTTGTATCATTTGAAGATTGATATTGCATCGTTGCAAATTTTGCGAATTGCCGTATTATTTGACTCAATCACAAAACATTGATTTCCCCATTGCTCTTAAAATGTTCTGCGCTCAATAGCCATATATTTCGTTCCGTTTCCCTATTTATACAAATCAACATGAAAAGCGTATAATTTCAAATAATAATGTTAATTAATACTATTCCATTTTCAGATAGCACTTATCACTCAGAATTTGGAACTGTCCATCATCTTTGGGTCACATCCCGTATTAAACCCTGCATCCTCGCTACGTTGAAAATTTTTGAAAACACTCGAAAGTACTCGAATCTTCCAGACAAGCACTCACAGAGTAGTACTGATCAAGAGCATACTTTAGCTCTGCAACACTCTACAAAATGGCGCTGCAGTTGCGGACAAGTTATTTTCGAGGTTCTTAGCCGTTTCGGGCTTTTATTCCCGATCTGACTGGAACAAATTCCTTCTGTAAAACGGAATTTTTGTTTTGCGCTTGCCGAGAGGAGAGATTTAAAAGTCTTAAATTAGAGGAGTTACTTTAGAATTAAACAAGTAATAAAGGAAAAAATTTACTATATAAATACTGGACAGTTATTAAAAGATTTTAAGAGAATGTAATATTTAGTCAAACAGTTTTAAAGAGTCGAAACTTTTAGTTTAAGCGGGATAAATAAAATGACTAAGAGAATAATATTTATATTTATATCTTCTTAATAATAGAGAATAATATTTATATTTATACTTGTAACTATCTGAAATTTCAACATATTTTGGTAAAACATAGATGAGGAAAGGGAATTATTCCGTTTTAAAAGTTTATTAATTTATTTCTTTAAGACGAATATTTTTAATTTTAAGTGCACTGGTTTAGAAAATTAGTGAATATATTGCAGGGTGAAGGGGTGATTGAAATTAAATGGCACGATGAGGGCTTTGTCTCTAGAACCTCTTCTGGTCTATATCATACACTAATAGTTAAATAATATTTTTTTGAAAGGGATTATCCCATTACAGATTTAATTCTGCTTACATACCTGGATCATTTCTTCGTTGGTGCCCTGGCACGCGTTTTGTCTCATTTTTTCTATGTCAAAGGTCTCCATTCCGGAACCACATTTCGTGAATAAGCTTTCATACTACAGAGCGGAAAAAAAGTGTAAACATTATTTTAGAAACAGGTAATCAAAAGTGTAGATCCTTTGTGATAAAAGAATATTAAGAAACATTACAGGGAAAAGTAGAACTTTTAGAAATTTCTATACTTATGCAATATTATATATGTGTATATTATCATGTATTAATATATCGGTATATCGGAGATATATAGGGACAAATAGTCAAAAATTTAAGGGGTGATGGAAAACATCAAAAGTAATTTTCACCGTACAATACATAGGCGGAACTGTAATGGCAAGGATAAAGTTCGAGTATCTCTACATATCGTCATTACTACCGTGTTTCAGGAGGTATGGTCATCGTAAGAAAACTCGTGCTTTATGCTTTCCATTACAGCGCCGTCTAGCAGTTCACATCTTGTACTCCGCCTATGTATTGTTGGTATTTAGGTTGTGTCTATCACCCCGTAATCTTTTGCCCATGAGTTTCAAAACACTCCATATGACCATGTCCTAGAATTAATAATCAGTAAAGTCTTAAAAATAAGACTTAATAATGTGTTATAATTTAAAAGTCGGTAGTCCAAGGAACAAATTATTCTACGGTTTATTGAAAAATGTTCATTAATAAGCAAGTTGTAATTAAAGCATGACCAGATTCGACCCTTAAGCACCTCTCCTGTAAGATTTCCAAACCGGGCATAATGCCTTCTGTCTCTGTGGTAAGTCGGACCCCTTTACTTCAAATTTCCTGATCATTCAGACAGGTCTGCAAGAATAATTTTTTTCCTTTTATTTCTTAAAAATTTGGGGAGCTATCTGCAAATTTCCATAATGGCATTGATTTGTTTCATCCACGTATTTTGAAAAAATACTTTCTCTACTTAATCTCCTAACATCTATGAAAATACATGAAAGGAAAATGGTAAGTGGAGGAGGGACTTTACAATATTCCGTGAAAAGTCATCAAAATTTAATTACACCTCTTATTATCAGTGACAAATGGCTTATGGTACTACATTGTCTAAACAGAAAATGCAGTAAAGCAACTTCAACTATACCTCTATCATTCATAATATAGACGTCTTCATCTTCTGTAAATATCAGTCGTATCCGATTTGTTTAATATAAAGATGGTTTTCTGCTAGTATGTTTCAATTTATTTCATTTTTTCCCATTCTCCGTTTAATCAAAATTTCCAATATTCCTTTCCGATTCTAGGTCAAATTAATCTGACTTAATCTAGGTTTTACTGTATTGTTAAATGCAAAAGAAATTTTCTGTACAATCCAAAATGATGCTTAAAGGTGCGAAAGATGCGTCAAAATGGCAACCCTTGTAATTATATAAACTTATTAGATATCGGATTCTTTCCCCTCTTGCTTCAGAGAAACGCATTTTTGGTGTTATTTGGCATCATTTTTGTTAAAGTGTGGTTTAAAATAGAACTTTACCAATATCGACGAATAAAATATTGAGTTCTATACTTTTTAACCCATTTATTGCGTTCAAGACGAGAATTTTTTTGTAATTTTATATATCAATGTTAATTAAATTGATTATTTAATTTTTAAAGCAATGTAATTTAGTTCCCTATCAGCCATTAATAATAATTACAAATCTGCGAAGTTTTGACGAGAACTGCTCAAATAATTAAATATATCTCATTTTTTTTTCTGACGGCAGCACTATAAGTATTGAGCCTATAAACACAACGTAAATAACAAAATACATGTAGTGAACATTTTATTTTCTCGGTATAAAAAATAATTTTCATTCATATTTATTATTTTTATATTTATCACTCATATTTTTTGAAAGAAATCTGTAAAGAAAATTTAATTTGTAAAAAATCGTGTTCACAGGGAACATGAATTCACTACTGTTAATAATTTTTTTTTTACTATAGAGCCGTTTCTGCATAAAAATACAGTGGTGTTAAAGTCGTTAAGACATTCCATTACCATTTAATTGATTTTCCCCCTAAATGTACATTAGTAAGGTAATTCCATTTACTCTAACAGTATCTTTATCAAAAGTGTTTTAATAAAATGAATTCTTCAAACTAATGAACAACTTATTTTATATTCATATCTTGATATTGATAAGCATTTTTTGAAACAGCCTCATTTTTTCTCTCACACGTCTCGCATTTTATGTATAGTTGCGCCCTATACCTCCTACCCATAAATTATCATTTTACCACGAAAAAATTTCTACTGATTACAAATCTAATTCTGAACGATATGTATCACTGAAAGGAAACTAAATAGCATCTTACTTCTGTCCAATCTACTAACTTGACACATTCCATTATTAGATCTCTGACTCCGGCAAGCTCTTCATCTGAAAATACAACGATTATTCTTTAATTATAATCAATAAAGTTGTAAAATTAATTTTTAATTCTACACATAGCTCAGTTTATAAATAAATTACTTAGTTTATAGACATTACACATTTACGGTTGCCTCTACATGGACTAGAACAATTTACTATAGCTAACAGAGAAAATTAATTAAGAATATTTTTGAAAGATAGTTTAAGAACCTTTTAATGTATTTAAGAGATTTTTCAACATTGTTGAGAGTAATAAAATTGATTAAATTAATGTGAGAAAAAATCTGTACTTTTTTTGTTTAAGTACAAGGAATGCTATTCCCCCCATCCCCGTAAAATAGAATTCAAATATTTTTATTTGGCTGTGATTATATTCCATTGTAATATAGGAGTATGGAACATATATTACTTTCTAATTAATTAATTTGGAATTTGAGTGAGTGAAATTAAAGGTTTGTGGTGCAAGGTTATGCTAGGCCAAACATCTGTGATTTAGAGGTATGAAAAAGAAAATGGACAAAAAAGTAAAAAATTTGTTGACAAGAAGACGTGTCGAAAACTAAAAATGATAGCTGAGATTTTCCGGAGGCACATCATCTATGTTAACCAAAGACAGCAAACAACATGTGAAAGAAAATATTCTTAGGGAATCCAGCCTTCTTCAAAGGTTTCACTACAGATTATGCAGTGAGTGTCTCTTGGTCTCCTGTCTTCTTCAGATTTTAGTTCCATTTTTGCCTTCATTTTTAACAAATCTTCTTAGGTTGCTCGAGCTCTGTTTTCCCACGTTCTAAGTTCTGGTGTGATTAATTTTTCTCTTTATTTGAAAAGATTTATTAATTTTTTTATTCTCTTTAAACATGACGATTTCCCCGTTTTCTGCCCTCTTCCAAGCAGTTCCTTTTTAACTCCACATATTGTTTCTTTTCCTTCTTTCTTGCTTTCAAATCAGGCTTTGTATGGAGTGGAGGGTAAAATTTTCCTTCTTGTGAACCACGACTTTGTCTTGATATAAATTTTGTACTTGAACTGCTGGGAAGTGGTGATATCACTTCTACAATATTTTGCGATACAATTGCTTTGGGAGAGTTCTCAATAATAGAACATTCTCCACCTTTAGTTAACTACTGGTTTTGGAGAATCTGGAAAAGCTCAAAATCACGAATGATAAGGGTGATCACGAACTATTGTTTTCTATAGTTCTGGTGGACTTCATACTAATTATGCAATTGATCGCCTTAGAAAGGAGTTAATTTAAGTCATCGGAAATGTTGGCTCAACGAATAAATACCTACAAACAAACACACACACATGTATATATATATATATATATTAGTGTGTGTGTGTAAAATAATTTTTATGAATGAGTGAAATATACATACTTTTATATTCCTGGCTGGAATAACAACAAATTATACAAATAAAGTCTATTGCTATTGAATGAGAGAGGCGATTTCATGGTGATGATATATGCAGCGCGCTCTACGTCCATTAGATTCAGGAAACACAATTGAAGAAACTGGAGACACAGTTTTGGTCTTCGCAGTCAAAGCGAAAGATTAGAGAAATTACCCTTGCTTAGAAGTGATATGCAGAGATATCTTTAGATCCTGTAGTATTGAAGGGAGGAATTTCCAGCGATCTCAGCTATAGACAGACAATCTAGTAGGGATTATACCTACAAGTCTGAATCTGTGGGAAGCTGACATTACAGATTTTACTAGAGCGTAATCGTATAAATTAAAAGCGAAATTGGAATGGTATCGGGAAATAAGAATGTACTCTACTGCGTGTTAAATAAATGGAGAAATTAAGATATATATAAAAAATGAAATCATTACAAACACACTCACAGATATATATATATATATATATATTGTATTTTATATTTTTCAATTTTTATATAAATACTGTAATAATTTTACATTTGAACTCAATGTCTTAATTAATTAATTTCCGGATTTTATTGAACTATTCTCAATATATTTGAATGAAGTTTATGAATTCAGAAATTAAGAATATTTATTTGGAAGGTTCGTCGTTTTTTTTTTTTTTTTTTTTTTGAATGTAATTGCGCATTTGGAAATATGTATGTTATGTAAAAAGTACTTGTTTTTGTGGACAAATAACGTTGCTGAGGCAAGTTGGTATTGTCGTTGCGAGCTGCCATCTATTAAAACAGTGTAAAATAAATGTAACATCGATTTGTCGGTTGTTTTGATATGACAAACATATGCTGCTAAATCAAAATTTGTTTGGTGCTACGTCGAGTCATCGTCGTCATTTTGTGTGGAGCTGTCAAGGTCGATGAGATCCGGATTCATTATTATACACTAAAATGTTATCTAATTCCATTAAATAAGCTCCGACGTAGGTCGATGGTGAAGAAGCCCGATTTTCTGGTAATTGAATTTTGTGATACTTATGGATATATTAATAAAATGAAAAATGATCACTGTACACTACTGTGCTGAATTACTTCATTCTCATTTTTTCATCCTTATTTACCCTCATTTCTCCAATTCCTAACACTGATACTTTTGGAACTACCTGAGAAATTTAATTTGTTGGAAAAAAATCTTTGGAAAAACTTAACACTTGTAATTATTACCAATACTCGAATGAATGTTTTCGGCATTACTGTTTAAAGACATTTTGTCATTATGTGCATCAAATAAAAAATAGTAATGTTTTGTATTTCAATATATTCTTCATAAATGTGATGCTATCGAACAGTGGATTTAAATATTTCTTTTTTCTATTGTATACTTGGATTTGTAATTAAATATCTTCCAACACATTTGCATTCAGATAAATCGTTTTAAAAAGAGCTTTTATGGCTGATTTATGAACTTATAATTTATAGTAAAAAGACAAAAAGAAATGTGAAATAACTAGTATTGTGTGGAATAGAAAGTTGAAAATTCAGTTGTTTCATATTCAGTTTGGCTTACGAATATTTATTCTTAATCTATATTATTTCCAAGTTGATTTATTACATAAAAGATATACTCGTATAATCAATCCATGTAAAACGAGCTTAAATTTGATTATTAATCTAACAGTGCCTTGTTCTTTACAGAAAATAGTTTAGTTAATAATACCCGCAAACTTTGGCAGCACATTTATAATAGCACCATCAGTTGAAAAAAACCTGCAAATTAAATATAACCAAAAATTCATACCACAAAATAGAGCTCTCATTTGTTGTGCCGTTTCTTCGTTTAGTTCTTCTGCGAAACTGAATCCAGTGGTCAACAAAACCAAAAGGCCAACCGCCAAAAGATGCATGTTGCTCTGTTCTTAAATGTCGATTGGGTTAGAGAAGATGATGCTTTTATGGACATGAAAATGGAAATGTGGTCATAAAGGTCTATTCTGAATACGAGTTCTATTTCTTCTTGGGGGCGTTCCTCACATGAATGATGATTCGAACAGAAATTATCAAAGATACATAACAAATATTCCATTCAATTTTATTTGATATCCCTCTTTTTTTGAAGGTCAATTTCACTTTTCCTCCATCCGTGTTGTCCATCTCTTTGTTAACGTTTATTTTAACAATGGGCATCTTGTAGGTATTTTGTCAGTATTTCACTTTCACAACGAGGAAAAAAATAACTGTAAGTGCAAACTTATTATTGTATTTATCATGAAATTCTAGCTATACGCCCTTTTATTCCACCTGGAAAATATTTAACTGTAAGCCATGCTTCCTGGTGCCTGTTGGGTTTGGACACAACTCATATTGAAGACGTGAAATTTGCCCGACCCGAATGATACCAAAACGTTCATATAAGATGATGCTTGTGAACGAGGTTAATGAAAAAATATTGTGGCATCTCAAATAAAGCAGTTTTTTGTTAAATGTGAAGAGCCCATTGAACCAATTAGCTGATGTTTTTGATGGCACGCAGTTGTCGATGAATGGGACGTCCATATTCAATCTTTTCGCCCGGTTCTTCAACAATTACGATGGGATTTTATTTTATAACAGAATATTCTTCGATCTCCACAGACTTTCTAAGGCGTTTTCCAGACTGTTGTTTTTTGGTTCGATAGTCTGGAGTCACCATTGACACTGATCCATGCTTAGTGCATCATCTCTCTACGTATTCCTAAGCATTTCCGTTGCGTAGTTGCATTTGTTGAACTGATAGAGCAAAATATGCAAATTTGGCACTTCAGTTATAACTTTGAAAGAATCGAGCTGCACTCTTCAAAATTTGTGCCATGAATGAAGTAAATTAATTAAATGTTTTTATAATAAGATGATACAAATAGTTTTCCCCCTTCCCCACATTTTTAGTTCGTGCAATTGAGCAAAAAAACATGGAACAAACCAAAATTTTAGAATCTCTTACAATTTAATTTTCGAATTATGCCTCTCACTTTAAAAGAATATAAAAATAATGTTTCTAAAGCAATCGCGAGTAACATACTTCATTGAATTTGCGAAAACTACGAAAAAAACTACGAAAGCTGAGGAATTTCCAGATATCAAACGGAAATTCAGATAATTGCAGGAGATTCGTTTTCAAAAAGGACGAGCACGTTTTGAAAAAATTTAACGGCAAAATTTTCAACAATTAAAACTCCTTGAAACAATAAACAGAATGGAAATGAATTTATTTTTTAAAAAAAATACATAAGCATTTAGAGTAATCTTCAATTACAATATATAATATAAATGTGTTCAGTAGATATTAAATGTATTTTATTTGTGACTCTTGATGCATGCTAATTTTTGATGACTATATATTCATGATAATCGGAATAAGCTATAAGATTATATTTTTATTTGTCTGATATTAAGAACTATGCATTTTTGAAATATTTATGTTTTACTAAAATCTATACTAATATTTCAAACTTAATAGGTAATTGATTCCACGAAAACATCGGTTAGATGGATCCATGATAACATATAACCGTAATATGATGTACATATATTTCTAAATTTAGACACCACAGTATGTATTTTAATTCTTCCTGGTGTAAAAAAATATTTTAACTATGCGATGTTTAAATATTTAATAGAAACAAAATACACTTGTTACGTAAATATGCTTCAGTTTCAAAGTTTTCCAGGAATTTACTAATCCATAAATATTAAAAAGAAAAGCATTTTCATTTCTTAAATTCTGACGACACATAATTACAGCCAGAAGTTATTTACAAATTTATGGGCAGCTATTGGATGTCTTTCAGTAGAAATGTGTACGTGCGTGTTTTGTGTGAGTGATTAAAATCTAAATTCCAGAAATTAAATTAAAATACTAAAGCGTAATACTAAATTTTATTGAATAGTGAACAAATGATTTCTGTCAAAAATGCTTAACAAAGAACATGTTCATCTATTCAGTGAATTTAATGTTGTGCAAAAAATTTATACAGAAAGGAAACAGCTATTAAAAACAGAAAAAAAGAGTTAACAATTCACAGTAACAAAAAAAGTGATTGGCTCCAAAAGATGTCATAAAAATGTCAAATCAAGAAGAAATAGTATGAACTGATAAAGAAGAAATAGTCTTGAAACAAACCTGGTTGCCTCATACTGTTTTAAAATTCTGAAAAATGTTCTTTTTTTTTTTCAGTCTTCTCTGGATTCCTGAAACAAGTAAAATAAAGTATCAGTAAATATTTCTAAAAATGATTAAATTTGTTTGAGTTTCCTTTTAATTCTATTAGAAGTTTAAGAAAAATGTGTTACGCTTATACTTTCAAATATTTTTATTATTAGTAAAATCAGGCATGTATGGTGACCACAAATTCGTTAACTTTCGAATTTCCGTTTAAAATTAGTGAAAGGTATGAAATATTAGATTTTATAAATTTGCATCGTTAAGGACCCTCCAGTAACACCTGGATTTAGTTTCTAATTTATATTTTGATTTCCATCTTCTTTTCCACGCAAATTTAACGAATGTGTGCATTTCTTAAAGAGAAGACATAATAAGTATATTTTAAACGTGCGTATTTAAAACGGATCGGGAAACACTTTCTGTACTAATTGCAATTTTAAAAATTAATCTAAATTTAATTAAGATCTACTTCTTTGTCAAAAAGTTGAATAAGGTGCCTGTTAATAAATAATAAGACCACCTGTAAAATTTAGCATATTATAAGAATCGTTATAAAATATATGTGTTAGTATTTAATGATTAAATTATCAGAAAATCAAAGGTACAATTTTGATTGAGTTATCTACAATTTATTTGAAGATGCTGTTGTGTAAAGAGTTTTCTAAGGGCAAAGTGAGAAAAATAAGGAAGAGAAATAGGTAGTTTAATGAAGTGCCTAAAAACTGCAATTGACAATTCCATAATTAGAAAAGATGATTCAAGCAAAAAAAAAAAAAACAATCTGAAAGAAAAAGGATTTTGACAGCAATGGAAGATCTAATAATAATACAAAATTTATAAAAATGAAGAAAACACCGAAGTAATTGAAATACCACCAAGAAGAATGACTGAAATGGGCTGAAAACATCATGGCATGGAACGGTGAGTGGAAACAAATTATATTTTCTGCATCTGACAATGCTTCTTACTATACATCTAAATCCATCCTGGAATGGTTTTAAAAAGAAAAAATTAATGATTTGCTATGGCTAAGTTTAAGTCTCGACTTAAACCACGTAGAAAACCTTTGGGGTATATTATGTCGCAAGATTTATGCTAATAATAAACAGATTTCATCAGCCCATGAACTGGAAGTAGCCATAGTAAAAAATGGCGCAATGTTTCTGAAATTAAATTTAATCACCAGGGACTATTTCAATGAAAAACAGTGGGCTTGAGATTATCAGGAAAAATGACGAGTCAATATCATATTAATTTTTAGCCACCCAAAGGGCTATTGTTTTAATTCTGTTAATTTTGGTGCACTAGATCACTTTTCAATTTTTTATAAATAAGTTTAATTTAATAATTCATCGTTTGCTTTAATTTTAATTATATGTGGCTTAAATATATTCAATTTAATTATTTCTCGTTTACTCTAATTTTAATTAATAGATGTAGCTCATATAATATTCAATTTAATAATTTATTGTTTCCTTTAATTTTAATATCGGAAAAGTTCACTATTGTCTATTTCTCGTTACTTCATCGTTTACTTTAATTCTTATATTTAATTGAATAATTTAATAATTATTATTTTAAAAAAGTGCAACTTCGATGGCTAAATCTGTTCTTAGTCAAACTATGCACATAGAACTTCTTTCAAATCTACATATGTTAATTAACTAATTACTAGAATTACATTATTCAAAATTATCGAGTCCTCATTGTGATAAACATATTGTAAAATAATATTTTACTTGTTTATATTGTATTTATTATTGAAATTTTTTTTTTACTTATTGATTAGTGTATATATCAAAATAAAAATGGTCTCGTAATTTCTTGACGGACTTATATTGAAATTAACGGCGAGCAGTCCTTGTTGATGTGTGTGAATTTACATCGATGGCACACATAATTGTTAAGAGTCTTCTAGAGTGAGCAGAAGTTGGTACACTAGCTCGAATCTCATGTCATCTTAACACCCTCGGATTTCAGTATGTTTTGAAGATGGGTCTATAATATTGACGTCAGGCTAGATTACAAACGCGTTGATGTTAAACATATTTAGAGAGGATGAATTTTGCATCTTCATACACTCGACGATTAATACATTGAGTCAAATCTTAGCGGCGTCTGTTCATTTAGTTGTGAGCTCCTTGTATCATCAAGTTCAGTTTAGATTTAGTTGCAGTATTAAATGTGTTATCCATTTTCTTATTGGTTATTTTACCTTTCGATTTGTTCTTTGCTTCTTTTCAATCTATTTTTGTCGCATATTTTTTTCTTTGTTTTTTATTTTACTTTTTTGCCCTCATCTGCAAATACATAATTGTTTTGGGTATATATGTATATATATATATATATATATATATATTTAATTTTTATATAAATCTTTCCGAGAGAACAACAATTTCTAAATATCTCCAAAAGACCAACACGAAACTCTAGAATGAACCAATGAATAGTCAAAGGCCCGCACAACTTACATGGAATATTGAAATTAAAAATTACTATTAAAAATAGAATAAATACTTTTAAAATCAGAAATTTAAAAAAAGAAATCCAAAAGGATTAAAATTTTAAAATTCAAGAAAATCAATATAAAGTAACGCCACCTGGCAAATTAATTTATAATTACATGAAAAGAAAAATTTAGAAAATAGCGTTTGAATAACAAAATTGAATTAAATTAAAATACAAATAAAGAGAAATAATTAAAAATAATTAGCAAAATTTAAATTTTTTAAAATTTTAAATAATGATAATTATAAAACAAAATAATAAAAGTAATAAGCAATAAATAATTAAAACTGATTTTAAAACTTAAAAAAATTAAAAAACATAGCAGCATTTAAATTCAATCAAAAGAAAAGAAAGTCCTACTTTAAAATTATCATAAAAAAATTTTCATAAAATTTATCACCATAAAAATACACAAAAATAAAGAAAGTTTACTATTAACCAATTAACCAATTTTAGATTTCTCGTTAAGAAGTTGATTGGATGATCAGCTTTAGCACTACTAAAAAAGGAATTATTTAAGTTATTTTGAATAAGTAAAAGCACATTAACTAATTTAATGACTTTAAATAAAAAATTATACGAAAAATTTCTTGCTAAAAATGTTGAATGTTAATTACCTTTTATAGAAGAGGAACTATATTAATATCAAAACAACAATTATTTCTCTTGTCATATACCTTACTAATAGTCAAATTATTCTCAAATTTTAGATTAACATAAAAAAAATCGGTTTCGTTTACATTAATTTCAATCATATTTAAATAAGGATAGTAAAAAAATAAATCTGGTTTAACATCTGGTTTGAAAGTAATTATAAAAAAACCATAAGATCGTCAATATATCTAAATAATTTGAAATTATTAATATCTAAAAATTATGTTAATAAAAATGTAAATATATATTAGCAAAACTTACAAGTAGGACCTTTCTGAGATATACCTGTAATTTATTTATAACTTTCTCCATTTTAATTGAAATAAGTTTTCTCTTAAGATGAGATGAATAAGAAACTTAAATTTCTCACAAGAAATAGAACGAATGCTTTTTGATTCTTTAAAATTAACTAAAATAATATAATCTTAGTTAAATAAATCCTCAATATCTATTTAATTAAACAAACCTTTAAAGTCATAACTATAAATATTGTAAGTCTCCGTATGTTTTATATAATTAATATAGTTCTTAACTCTTTTTAAGGATAATATTCTTACCCAAACTATCTATAGCATTTTGTAGTATTTTATCTGCTTTAGTTATTTGAGTAATGTGAAACCATTAGTTACAATCTCAAATTTAATGGGTACTTTATTAAATTCAGTGTTAAAATTGTATGAGGTAATTTAACTAAATTAGATATATAAACTATTTTTTTGTATAAAGCTTTAATATTATTAGTTATTTTCTCTATCACCATTAATAATTATAAGAAAACTATTCTTGTTAATCAGGTGTTTATTATTCATATTAGTATATGGTTCATTACAAATGATGGCATAATTGCCAAGGTTCTTATCAATGTAACAAATAACGAATTTATATATATATGTTATATATCTGATGAGAACTGTCAGAGAAATGTTTCATTATTAACATTTTAACATGGTCTTTTTTGCCAGCTTAACTCTCAATTCTTTATATAGAACTGACTATTTTAATTCATGTTAAGTCATAATATAAATCTGAATGGAAGGAAATTAAAGACTTTCAACTAAAATTAATATATTAACTTTTATTGAAATTACTACATTTGTACCAGGTAGAATACATTATAAAAAATAAAGTTTTTGTTTCTCTCTATGCATTACACAAGAAAATTTTCACTTTTCCGCATTTTCTTCTTCTTCTTCTTCTTCTTCTGGTACTAAGCAATCCTGAAACAAGAAAAAACGTTTTTGAAATTAAATAAGTGCTTCTATTGCTTAACATAGGGTAGAAATAATTTTCCAATCAAGATGAAAAAAGGATTTTGATTGATGTTGCAATTCAATGCCCCGACCTGAGAGCACTTTAAAAAATGTGTTTATTATTTTGTTTTACTACTTACTATTATGGTGTTCACCATTTCTTCGAAAGCCGTTTCATCCTATAATGAAAAATTTTATTTCAGAAAGCAATGAGAATAAGCAATGGCCATAGTTCTTCGATTTAATTAACAGTCAATTAAAATGTCAAAATCTGATGAATTCTTACAGTAAGTAATACGTATTATATTTAGAATTATTTTAATCACGTGTTTTAAATCTTTTTAAAGTAGGCATGGAGTTGTAGTCTCACTCTACCGGTTCATGTAAAGAAATTTACAAGTGCGATTAAATTTTATTTCATACCGCGAATTCTTAAAATGGCTGATAATTGAAATAATAATCTAATTTTAGTAAAATTGTTTTTTTTTACTCTCTTTCCCTTTCGATAATTTATCATACTTCCAAATATTAAATCTTATAGAAATTAGGACTAAGTTTTAGAATTTATTGAAATAGATAACACAGTTAAAACTTCCGTTAATGTTTCTTATTCATTATGTATCATCTGTTTGATCCCGAGTGAATGATTCACGATAAATTACTTGTAATAATTAAATTTTCTTGATAAATGAAATTTGCTGAAGAAAAGATGTTTCAGTCTAAAGCTCAAATATTTGCTGACCGTAGAACCTTTAAGAATTCCTGATCTATTTCAATACCAAAGAGAAAAATGATTTATAAGATTTGTTATTATTAATTTATAATATTATTATTGAATAATAGTTTTTAGGTAATTACATAATATTTTCAAGCTTCTTTGGTATATTATAAGCAAATTTAAGGACTTTCGAGAGATTGTTATTTGAGTCTCGTTTGTAAAAATTCAATAAATGTGTATAGTAATACGTTCTCTGATTATATGTTCTTGATTACATATTTAATACATATATTAGTAAATTAATTTGTCTTTCCATTTATTTGTTTGTATATTTAATTTATTTGAATGAAAGTGAAGTGAATTTTACGAACATACTTTATTATCTGTTAACAGTATACGAGTGTGGTTCATACAGTAAATTGTTTTTTTTTAAGAGAGATGACTTTCTTAAGGCCAATTGGTGTTACTAATGTATCTGCAAATTGTTAAAGGGTGCCAAAATAAAATTTGACACTAATTTATAGCTTAGTTTTCATTTGGCAGCCAAATCGAAATTGAAGTGCTGCAGCGTTTAGAAACCAGTCAATGAGACTTGAATTTCTATTCTACACCGAAATCAAGAAACAATGAAAACAACAGTTTCTTCTTGCTCCAAAGGAGAAAATGTCCAGAAATGCGAAAGTGATGACCTTTTGGGATGCGAAGGTCATGGACTTCATAGAATGACAGGTAGTTGAAGTATATATACTTATCGTTTGTTTTATACTTAAAACATTTATAAATGTCTTTTAAAATGAGAATCTAAAGAATATTCTTTGTTTTCTTGGAAAAATTGCAAGTAATTATTTCTTATGCTATGATTTAATTATTGCACTTAGAGTAGTGGAAAGCTTAAACTACGTTTATGGTCAGAAAAGAAAGTCTGAATAAGACAAATAAACCTCCTTTAGAAAAACATTTTTCAAGCTAAGACCCTCTTTTTATTAGTAATTTTCAATGTTTAAATGATCATGAAAATCATACTTACTTTTTCTGCCAGTTTATTTTGCCAACATTCATCCGCCTGTTGTAAAAGAATGTTTTAAAAAAATTAGCAAATTTGAGTTATTCATTTGTATATCACTTAACAAAATATCGTAACATATTTCTGCGAAATAACAGCTGTAGAAGTGATTATATATATAAAAGTCCTTATGAGTATTGAAAAATAAATAACTCTACAAATAGAAAGACGTAGGAAATGTGTTTGATGTAAGAGCAATTAGAGTTTTCTTCTAAAGGAAGGGAGAAATTAATTTTCTTTCTACTTCATAAATACATACACACACACATATATATATATATATATATCACCTTAATATAAAAATAATTTAAATAAATTAAAACTACTATATAAATAAAGAAAACTATAAAAAATTCCTTAACAATATAATTAAAACTCACGTATAAAATTTTTACATTATAGAAAAAATAAAAGAAAAATGATTTTTTCTTAAAATTCAAAAATTTCTAGAAAGTAAAAAGAAAGTTAGCTCATTCATTAAGAAAGAGAAAAATACATGAAAGAATACATTACGAAAGTAGCAAAAAAATTTACTTCGTATAATGATTACGTAGAGCTTAAGCATGGAAAATATAGAACACGAAGAAAATAAATAAACCAAAAAATAAAATGAAATGTAACATTTAATTAAATTCTGAACCTGGCTTATGACATATTAGCAGATTATTTGCAGAAGAATGCTACATAAATATATGGAAAATCCATAAAGTTCAAACAAGGCAAAATGCAATATATATATATATATTATTGTTAAATGTTCACAATAACACACACATGTATATAAATTTTTCATAATAAATTACAAATTATAGCTAAAGTAAAAACAAAATTAAAATTAATTAACATCCAAACAGTAAAAATGCAGTTATTACAAAATGGAAATAAATATACGTATTATAAATTGATAAATAATAACAGAATATTGAAGTTAAAAGTATATTATTTTACATTTCAAGAATCGAGAAAGTCAAAAAAAGCTTTAAATTAGTGAAAATATAAAATAAAAAAAAATATTCAAGAATACATATTCTAACACCCACATGTGGTGTCATCTGTATTGTGTTTATAAAGGAAAATGTTCCGAGATTGAAGGGGGCTATGAACAGTGCAGCCAATGCGAACGGTAACGATTTGAGAGACCTTAGAGGCTATGAACTGGATTGGATTTATATTCATGTTGGGTCGTGTCCCTTAGAAAACGATAAGAAACGAAATGATTGATACAAAATCAAGGAGTTTTTCTTGTTTACTGAAAAGTATATATATATATATATATATGTATATATATATATGCGTGTGTGTGTGTGTAAAACATTCCAATATGGAAAAGTAACATATAAAATGAACACTGTATGACTTGATTTTGCCTCTAATCAATAGTCTAAGAAATTAAAATGTAAAAACAATTTTTGAAGATGTATATCTTTTAGAATTTCGCAATGTTTCAAAAATATTCAGAAATATTTGAGAAATATTGCTCAAATTTATATGTTTTACGTTAAATGAAAAATTATTACGATACTCCTATTCAATTATTTCTTGAGATGGCAACTACAAACTGGTTTAACCAAATTATCAATAAAATACATGAACAGTCAAATTTTTCTTTGAATTGTTGCCTTAAGTTGAAGAGAAAATTTCTGTTTCTGATATGAGTAACACTTCTAGGGAAAGTGTCCGACCAAAATTTCCATCACATGGCAACAATTGTTGATAACAACATGGTACAACATGGAAACAACTTTTTTGACACAGAAATATTTTCATTTGTTTTTAAAGCTGCGTGCATCCTGCATTTTGCTAGAGAAATAACCGCAAGGGCCCTGAAGATGCTGTGAATAAAGTATATTGCAGAGATATAAGCATCGAACAAGCATTGGAGTCTCCTCTTCCATCGGAGACGGGAATGAGTTCGAGGCATTGTGTGCGCGGGTAGACTGTAAAGAAAGAACTTTACTTGGAGATCCTTAGACAGCTACGAGGAAAACGATATGCAAAATTGGCAGGAAATGATTGATTTTTATTGCATGACAAACCTTGTCGTATCTCTTTCTGATCATGAAAAAGTATATTTCCAGGAACTACGTTATCACTCTAAGACTTTCTACCTATTGTCATCGGATTGTTGTCTGTTTCGACGATGAAAATGAAAATGCAGGTACACCATTTAGTTTATTTAGAAATAGTGACTCAAAGTGCGAAGGAGCAGTTAAAGGCACTTTCCAAAAATAATATCCGGGAGGGGGTTGAACAGTTATATGAGCAGTGGAACAAGTATATAAAGGCTAGAATACAGTACTTCCAAGGAAAATGAAGTAAAAATATTGTGCATGCATTTATTAAATCATCATTCGCCAATTCCGAGAATCTTTTCATTACACGACATAGAATTTGAAGTTACGCAAGATAACATTTGACTTTGTCAGTCTCTTACTATTCTAAGTATTGAAGATGTTGCAGTGACCTCTCGTGAAAGTGTTGTCCATAGAATAGTTAGCATTCCCGGCATTAACTATGGCATGAGAAAAAAGGGCTATCAAGGAGTAATCTTCAAAAACTAGGACAACCTTATAATTTCCACATTTACTATTGCTTCTGAATAAAATTGGTGTCAATCATTATAAATTAGTTCACATCGATTTAATTCATGATTCAAATAACTTAAAATGAAGTTAAGTTTCAGGTGTTACTTTTTGCCTTGTATCTTAAAAATGCTTTCAGAATTAGGTAGAGAAGAATTACAATAGTTTACGTTTCAAATTTTAATCGAATATGATTGTTAGTGCGAGAGGAATTCGGGGAGAATTAGTACTGCATTTAATGCGTAGATGGTTAATTAAGTTTTATAAACTAGAACCCCTCAAAAGTCTCATGATTTCTGATTGTAATTTTAAAATGGGTTATTTCCTGAATCAATGGAGAGAATAGCATGGCGTTTTGGCTTTCTAGCGTTTATGATATGAGGAATCCGCGCATACAAAATTTTTGGCATGAAATAGCTAACTTTTATTTGAAATTAAATTTAATACATATGTTTTTAATAATAGAAATAATTTTTTTAGGCTTTTAAGTTGGAAAAAAAACCCATCATAAGTCTGAAGCAAAAATATATGTGAAATGTTGAGTAGCAATTTTTTCATCTTCAGATGTTTTAGTCTTTCATTTAACATTGGGTGACCCCGTTTCTCAATGTTCTGTGATACGGAAATTTTCAACAAGGTTTTTACAAAACTTGAAAATAAGCTTAATCTTAAGATGAAAAATCAGATAGATGAGGGAAATTCACATCTATAATGAAAATCAAACTTATAAGTTAATTATCAATACCATTTAAATATTAATGGAGCAATCCATTAGTAAATAGATGGGGTTTCGGATGTCCCATTTTTTCGATAATTGCATCTTTCTTTTTAAATCTGTTTGCATGTCGTCGTAATTGTGTTTTTGCACACATTTAAATAAAAAAAAAATCTGCCTCAAACTCCGTCAGTAATAAGAACCATGTAACTGAATGGGCATGGTGGCAAGCTCGTTGATTTCATCAAGCTGTGGGTTCGGTTCCTGATGCCACTAGAGACGTCATGCAGCCCGGCTGATGTATGTTAAATCTGCTGAGACCAGAAATTCTCATGTTGGGACAGATATGGAAGTTTGGGACTACTCAAATGTGTTCCTTAACCGTGGTTCAAAATGTGGAGGTTCATCACCAATCTAGCTTTCATGTTTTTTCAAAATTTTGTTTTTTGTCTTTTTTTTTGAGGAGGTTCATCACCAATATAGCACTCACTGTGTTTTTTTAAAAGTAAATATTAAAAATGAAAAGGAAAGGAAAATTTTTTGAATTTTTTAAAATCGTATATGCATACCTTATCACTTTCATCATCAGTATGTGAGCAATACCATTGCTGCATCGAATCTCCCGATATATCAATCAGGTTTGAGTAGCATTCTCTTAGCGAATCTTCGTGCTGAAAAAGTAAAATAACATATAATGCATACTACAATCTATTACAAAATTTCGTTTAGTGACCCACATTTCATTGAAATTTTTTATAAAACAAATCTTGCATCACAGCCTGAAAGAGATTATTTGGAAATTCTCTTCTCATTTTTAAGTACTTCGTGCTCTTAAACAATGAAAGATAATATAAAAGTAATATCAGAATTTGAAACCCTAACCTATTAATTTGTTAATAAAAATTAAAAAAAAAATTTTTTTTTCAAAGGAAATCTCATTCCTTCATGAAAGAAAAGTAAAGTTCAATTACCTGATTTTTTTTTAAGAAAAACTTTTCAATAATACAAATAGTAATTAAATAAAACTATCTGCCACTCTTACGGCAACAAGTTGTGTCATTTTTCCATTTCTACTCCAATTTAGTATATAGGAGAGGCTATTGTAAATTTTTATTACTAAGAAATAACTGAGATATATGCATATTAATTGATCTTTTTGTACATAATGTTGTAAATTACAGCCATTAAAGTTGAAATTGTTTCGTTTCAGGAAGCTGCAGATTAAAGTAATCTGCAATATAGAGAGGATGGAATTACATTTGCTGAGTTCTACAATGACGGCCTTAGAAATGTCAAGGAATAATGGCAATTATATATATATATATATATATATATATATATATACGAGAACACACATACACATATATATATATACACACACATATATATACACACACACACACACATATATATATATACACACATATATATATACACACACACACATATATATATATATTAATTCTTGTGATGTGTTTGTGGTAAGTAGGTATATATATTTCAGTCTTTTTCAGTTTGCTGGAATTTGGTAGTATAATTATTATAACTCTTTTTAAGTCAAAATTATTAAGTTATTATTAGGTGTAAAATTGCTTGACATTATTTTTTATGATTACATTAACGAATTTACGTCTAAATAAATAAATGAATATAATTCTTTGTTTTCCTTCTTTCTTTTTTCCTTTGATTGAATTTTCGATTTGCATTTTTCTCTTTAATTTTTGGTTTCATACAATCTTCTTATTCTATTTTTCAATGAAGGGAGATGGTTGAGTCCATAATACTGGTATGAACACACATTATTCCATTCCAAAGTATGGAACAGTATTAGTTACGTTGTCTCTAACTTTTGTTCTTAAATCTTGCTTTTTCACTTTGCAAAGACCTTAATGTGGTAGGAATCTCAAAATAGAAAATAATTATTGCTTAGAAATTTTGGCTGTATTAAACTGATATATTGCTTGATGCATTCAAATAAATTTTAGGCTTATCTTCATAAGAATACTTTGCATTTTATATTTGTAATTTGATTTTTGGTTATCTTTTTAACTACATGGTTTTTCTTCGTTATAAATTAATTTTAAAATACAGTTTATACAGAGTTTATAACCTGTATTTTATAAGGGGTTTTGTTTACATATATATATATATATATATATAATTATAATTTGATATTTGTGTGTGATTAATACCATTAAATAAAATGAACAAGGAAGTAATCTCAATAACTAAAAAATAAAACAATATGTAAGAAACTGTTAGTGTACCACTGAGTGAAACATATGCACTTATTTATATAAATATACATGTAAAACATTGCACACAAAGTATAAGGAATAAAAATGTATTATACAAATTTCCAAAATTATCAACAAAAAAAAAATGCTGAATCGAAGAATTGAAAAAAAAAAAAAAAAATGTTACGATAAAAAATTACAAAGCAAAAACAAAAAAAAATCTTTATAAAATTATTTTAAAAAAAAAAAAAAAAAAAAAAATTGAAAAATAATGAAGGAATGAATACTTCAGATTGTTACGCTGAATTATTCCAGAACTATTACCAAAACTCTCCCCAAGAACATTATATTTTAAAACAGGGTTGTAAAACTCAAAGTATAATTGTACATAAATAAAAAAAAGAACTCAAAATAAAATCATTTAAGGAGAGGATAACCAAACAATCCCAGAAAAATCCAAAATATCAAAACATAATATAACAATAGAAAAAATATTATACACTAATGCAAAATGAATCAAAAGATAAAAAAAAGTATTTTCATGATCATAGCAACATGTGAAGACTTTTAGAAACATGCTATAATTAGGCAAAAGATAAATAATAAAAAGAAGAATGTTTAAAAAAGAAAAGAAAAAAAAACATTTAAAAAATATAAAAAATAATAAAATTTTAAAAACAAATAAAATAAAACATTAAAATGAATTTTTTTTAAAAAAAATGGAAAGATATCTTTTAAAAAAAATCACAAATATAAAGCATACTTAAAATTTAAACTGAATTATAATTTAAAAAATTAATCTGTTCAGGGTTTTTGTATTTTAAATTTGTTCTTAAAAATGAATAGGATAAACAGCACAAGTAACATAAAAAGTAATATATTACACTGAAAATTTAAAGGCATATTACCTAATTTGATATTTTCCAAGTATATAGTTATATGATTTATTTCTATAAATATTTATGATTAAATTATCATCAAATAAAGGAACTTTATTAATACAGGGAAAGTAAGTATCGCTTTTGTGAAATATTTTACTAGTAATCCTATTATCAATTATTTTTAATTTAATATCTAAAAAAATCTGTTACAAAAAATTAAAGAAATTTTAATCAAATTTATATATGGAGGGTAAAAAGATAAATCTCTTTTAACATCTGGGTTAAAATTATTTTGAAAACTGTGAGGTTATCAATATATCTAAGCAAAATGAATTTATTTTTATCTATAAAATTACTTTCATAGAAATGTAAAGACATATTAGCAAGAGTGAACCAGCTGGACCACAGTTTGGAATATTTTTAATTTGTATATATTTTTTTATCACAAAAATATAATTTTCTTTTCAACAAGATTAGCAAGAATTTAAATTTCTCAAAAGATATAGAAGTTCAATTTTGAATTATTTAAAATTAACCATGATAACATTAATTAAATCCTCTATATCTATAGAATTAAACAAATATTCAAAGTCATAACTATAAGTTGAGTAAATCTCTTTATCTTTAAAGCATTAAGTTTCATAACTGATTTTTAATAAAACAGCCTTATGAATAACATCTATAGTATTTTGTAAAATCTTTTTTTATGAGTGATGGTGTTGAAAGTTTAAAGACGGTCAAACTGCTTCCTCAACCCAACTGCTTCTTGAGTAATTTAAATTGGACATTTTCAAACATACATCATATGGCCCCGATCTAGCGCCAAGTGAATTTCATCTTTTTCCTGAATTGAAGAAGTGGCT
>BMAW01037320.1:263065-314475 GCA_019974015.1 Nephila pilipes
TATTACGTATTGCTGGTAGAGAAGAATTCTTCTAGTTTACGTTTCAAATTTAATCGAATATGATTCTTAGTGTGAGAGGAATTGGGAGAATTAGGTACTGCATTTGATGCGAGATGGTTAATTGTTATAAACCAGAACCCCTCAAAAGTCTCTGCTATTTGATTGTACTCTAAAATGGGTATTTCCTGAATCAATGGAGAGAATAGCATGTATGTTTTCTTAGCGTTTATGATATGAGGAACATGTATACAAAATTTTTGCATGAAATAGCTAACTTTATTTGAAATTAAATTTAATACATATGTTTTTAATAATAGAAATAATTTTTTAGGCTTTTAAGTCGGAAAAAAAAACCATCATAAGTCTGAAGCAAAATATATGTGAAATGTTGAGTAGCATTTTTTCTATCTTCAGATGTTTTGTCTTTCATTTAACATTGGGTGACCTCTGTTTCTCAACGTTCTGTGATATGGAAATTTTCAACAAGGTTTTACAAACTGAAAATAAGCTTTAATCTAAGATGAAAAATCAGATAGAGAGGGAATTAAATCTATAATGAAAATCTAACTTATAAGTTAATATCAATACCATTTAAATATTAATGGAGCAATCCATTAGTAAATAGATGGGATCGATTCCCATTTTTCGATAATTGAATCTTTCTTTGTAAATTCATTTGATGTCGTCGTAATTATGTTTTTTTAACATTTAAATAAAAAAAATCTGCCTCAAACTCCGTCAATAATAAGAACCACGTAACTGTATGGTCATGGTGGCAGCTCGTTGATTTCATAGCTTCTGGGTCTCGGTTCCTGATGCTACTAGAACAAGTGCAGCCGACTGATGTATGTTAAATCTGCTGAGACCAGGAAATTCCTCATGTTGGGACAGATATGCAGTTTGGGACAACCAAATGTGTTCCTTAACCGGGTTCAAAATGTGGAGGTTCATCAACAATCTAGCTTCATGGTTTTTTTTTTTTTTTTTTTTAAAAGCTATGAATGTATTCTAATAAGCAATTTAGGTTGTACAAAAAAAGTAAATATTAAAAAATGAAAAAAGAAAGGAAAAACTTGAATTTTAAAATCGTATATGCATACCTTATCACTTTCATCATCAGTATGTGAGTACACATTGCTGCATCGAATCCTCCGATATATCAATCAGGTTTATAGCATTCTTAGGAATTCTGTGCTGAAAAGAAAATAACATATAATGCATATTACACTCATTACGAAATTTTGTTCAGTGACCCACATTTCATTGAAATTTTTTTATAAAACAAATCCGCATCACAGCCTGAAAGATTATTTGAAATTCCTCTCATTTTAAGTACTTCTGTGCTCTTAAACAAATGAAAGATAATATAAAAGTAATATCAGAATTTGAAACCCTTAACCTAATTGTTAATAAAAATTAAAAAAATTTTTTTCAGAAGAATCTTTATCTTCATGAAAGGTAATGTTCAATTACCTGATTTTTTTTAAGAAAAACTTTTCAATAATACAAATAGTAATTAAACAAAACTATCTGCCAATTTACGGCAACAAGTGTGTCATTTTTTTCCATTTCTACCCAATTTAGGTATATAGGAGAGGCTATTTAAAAATCTTTTTACTAAGAAAATAACTGAGATATATGCATATTAATTGATCTTTCTGTACATAATGCTGTAAATCATACTAATAAAGCGAAATTGTTCTGTTTCATAGAAGCCGTGAGATTGGCTAATCTGCAATATAGAGAGGATGGACATTACATTTGTGAGTTCTCTACAATGACGGCCTTAGAAATGTCAAGGAATAATGGCACTATATATATATATATATATATATATATATATATATATATATTATTATATACAGAGAACAACACACACACACACATATATATAAGAGATATTATCATTAATATATATATATACACACATATATATATACATATACATACACACACACAATAATACATATGTTATATCATCATCATAATATCATCAATATCAATAATATTATCTATATATACATATATATATATACATATATATATTAATCTCTGTGATGCTCTGTGTAAGTAGGCATATATTTCAGTCTTTTAGTTTGCTGAATTTGGTAGTATAATATTATAATATTTTTAAGTCAAAATTATTAAGTTATTAATAGGAGAAATTCTTGACATTATTTTTATGATTACATCAATGAATCTTACGTCAAATAAATAAACAATATGTTTTCTTTGTTTTCTTCTCTTTCTTTTTTCCTTGATTGAATTTCGATTTGCATTTTTTCTTTTAATTTTTGTTTATACAATCTTCTTATTCTATTTTCCAATGAAGGAGATGCCAGTCCATAATACTGGATGAACACATTATTCCATTCCAAAGTATGGAACAGATTCAGTACGTTGTCTCTAACTTTGTTCTTAAAACTTGCTTTTCACTTCTGCAAAAGACCTTAATGTGGAGGAATCTCAAAATAGAAAAAAAATAATTATTGCTTAGAAATTTGGCTCGTATTAAACTGATATATTGTTGATGCATTCAAATAAATTTTAGGCTTATCTTCATAAGAATACTTTGTATTTATATTTGTAATTTGATTTTGGTTACCTTTTTTAACTACATGGTTTTTTCTCTTCGTTATAATTAATTTTTAAAATACAGTCTATACAGAGTTTATAACCTGTATTTTATAAGGGATTTGTTTACACACACACACACACACACACTTATATATATATATATATATATAATATAATCGATATTTGTGTGGATTAATAATTAAATAAAATGAGATACATAACTTCAATAAAAAAAATAAAACAATATGTAAGAAACTGTTAGTGCACCAATTGAGGAAACATATGCCTTATTTAATAAATATACATGTAAAACATTGCACACAAAGTATATATGAATAAAAACATTAATGCAACATTAAATTATAAAGGAAAATGTATTATACAAATTTCCAAAATTATCAACAAAAAAAAAAAAAAAAAAAAAAAAAATGCTGAATCAAAGAATGAAAAAAAAATATTGAAAAATGAAGGAATCGAATATTTAGATTGTTACGCTGAATTATTCCAGAACTATTACCAAAACTTTCCCAAGAACATTATATTTTAAACAGGGTTGTAAAACCTAAAAGTATAATTGTATATAAATAAAACGAACTCCAATATAAAATCATTTAGAGGAGGAACTAAACAATCCCAGAAAATCCAAAATATCAAAACATAATATAACAATAGAAAAAATATTATACTAATGCAAAATGAATCAAAAGATAAAAAAAAAAAGTATTTCATGATCATAGCAATGTGAAGACTTTAGAACATGCTATAACTTAGGCAAAAGATAACAATAAAAGAAGAATGCTTTAAAAAAGAAAAGAAAACATTTAAAAATATAAAAAATAAAATTTAAAACAAATAAAATAAACATAAAAGAATTTTTTTTTTAAAAAATGGAAAGATATCTTCAAAAAAAATCACAAATATAAAGCATACTTAAAAATTAAAACTGAATTATAATTTTAAAAATTAATCTGTTCAGGTTTTGTATTTTAAATTTGGTTCTTGAATGAATAGGATAAAATCACAAGAACATAAAAAAAGATTATATATTACCTGAAAATTTAAAGGCATTTTCCAATTTGATATTTCTTCCAAGCATATAGTTATATGATTTATTTCTATAAATATTTATGATTAAATTATCACTCAAATAATGGAACCTTTATTAATAAGGAAAAGTAATTATCTCTTTGTGAAATATTTTACTAGTAACTTATTATCAATTATTTTTAATTTAATATCTAAAAAAAAAATCTGTTACAAAAAAAATAAAGAAAATTTTAATCAAATTTATATATGTGTAGGGTAAAAAGATAAATATCTTTAACATCTGCTAAAATCTATTTTGAAAAACTTTGTGAGGTTATCAACATAATTTTAAGCAAATGAATTTATTTTATCTATAAATTACTTTCATAGAAATGTAAAGACATATTAGCAAGAGTTAACTCAGCTGGACCACAGTTTGGAATATTTTAATCTGTATATATTTTTATCGCAAAAATATAATTTTCTTTTCAACAAGATTAGCAAGAATTTAAATTTCAAAGATATAGAAGTTCAATTTTAATTATTTTAAAATTAACCATGATAACAAATAAATCCTTTCATATCTATAGAATTAAACAAAATATTCAAAGTCAAACCTATAAGCTTGAGAAATCTCTTTATCTTTAAAGCATTAAGTTTCATAACTCGATTTTAATAAAACAGACCTATGAATACATCTATAGTATTTTGTAAAAAATCTTTGTGAGAATTCACCCGTTTTCACAATGCAAGCATTGAAACCATTAATCACAGTTCTAATTTTAGATTAGCCACTTTCCTTAATTCAGGAAAACTTGTCACTATGAAGACCAGAAATGGCAGTTAGCTGGTTTGGTGCAGGCTACGCATCTCCCTATATACGCGCTTTGTCATTATGAGTACAATATCATTCTTCTTGTTGAAACTGTAATCACGTAAACATGGCTGCCTCTATTGATTCTCCCGCCAAGGGTGAATTGCGAAGTGTTATTCGTTTCTTGCAGGCAGAAGGGAATAGTGCAACGGAAATTCATCGAAGAATGTCGAGTGTATGGAGACAGTTTTATGAGTAAGAAAAGTTTAAAAGATGGCCAAACTGCTTCCTCAACCCAACTGCTTCTTGAATAATTTAAATTGGACATTTTCAAACATACATCATACGGCCCCGATCTAGCGCCAAGTGAATTTCATCTTTTTCCTGAATTGAAGAAGTGGCTGGGGGGGGGCAGCGCTTCCAAACTGAGCAGGAGCTCAAAGAAACGGTCACAACTCACCTCAATTCATTGGCAACAACATTTTATGAAGAGGGTATTGCAAAGCTTGTTCACAGATATGACAAATGCCTCCATCGTCAAGGTGATTATGTAGAAAAGTAACCTTTGTTGTACATTACTTTTGGTAATAAAATTATTTTTTTTATATTCACCCGTCTTTTTATTATAGCCAATCGGAGGTTGAAAAAAAAACAGCCCTCGTATGTTGCAGTATTCATCAGGAGTTTCCTAGCTTTTTTTATCCTAGTTACTATATGTTTAATTTCAATCCGTTTCAAATAGATTATCTCCATGATTTGTTAACTGATAGTTATAAAATAAATATTTTTTGTAAAAATGTATTCATTTTTAGTGGAGATTCATTTTTTTTAAAAAAAGACTACAGTAAAAAAAAAATTAAGCATACTTGCAATATAAATCACAAAGAAGTATCTACTTAACTTACCACTGTAAGATCCATTTTGTTAACGCAGTCTACTATTTTCGTTTTTGTTTCTTCATCTGCTCCCTCTGAAATATAAAATTATTATCACTCGCCAAAGAAGTTATTTTATCTCTCTAGGTGTTAAACTTATGACGTGATCTCTATCATGATTCATCTTCGAGGTCGTTTTATGATTTTGTTTATTTTAAAAATTTCTCCCAATGAATGGAACGAAATTTATGTTGATTAGATTGGATTAATGATGCGTAATGAATGGAATGGAGGAAATGCACATATAAAAACAATAAAGCGTTTTATTCAGAAGTTTGTAGCGCGTGATAAAGATAGAAAACTGAAATCATCAAATGAAACATCTGTATCAGATCTGCTTTGATTCAGGAATCTTAGGAGTGATTCCACTTATAATTTACAAATAATTAGTGACTCCAACCCGGTAAGAAAAATAATCATTTTATTCAAACGTTAAATCAGACGCACTTAGGATTAATTACCCCACATAAAGTAGGTTGAATATTGATTATTTCGTAGGTCTGAATAAAATAAATTCGATATCATTATTATTTGAGAATTGATTCAAAACTACTTGAAGTAAATTTATTAATGACAGCAAAAAGAAGTAATCTAAGGGCATCCACGACAAAAGAAATTTAATTATCTTATATATTTATAACTGCATAAACTTATATTTTTAAAAGATATTAAATATGTATGTAGGTACACTTAGGGTTTGTACTATAAATATAGAAACTTTCAGGTATCATTCAGGGGTGGTAGAGGATGTAACGTAGATTAGACGAACTGTCTAAGTCTCTGCCAAAGTGGTAGTTTGTTCAGTGTTTGCGTCGAGTACCAAGACCCAAGCTTACAAGAAAGAAGCAATACCCAAAATGCGTGTTTTTGAGTCGCACAAGAAAAATCTAAGTTAGCTGGGAAGACATCATGAATGAGCAAAGCTATGGATGATCAACTCTAATTGTTGAATATGTGACTGAGACCATTTGAAATGGTTGGGTGTTAGTGTAATAACAGATGAGTTAAATTTAACGAAATCTTCTTTACTTTCAATTGTGATCATTGATGTCAAGAATTCGTCTAGTAAAACATCACTAATTGTGAGAAGTATTCACCGAAAGCAAAATCGTAACTCTGTCATAACCACTATAAAGTTTAAATCTGGCTTCCTCCACTTTCCTTCTGTTCCCTTGAATAAAAATATTTTTAAAAGACGTCGTTTCGGGACTATTGGTGCGGTCAAACTTCTTAATGAAGGGGAATGAAGTATATAATGTTAATGGATTAATTTAATTTGCGTTGTTGATTCACTTCTAAGACAGAATTTTTCCACCATGAATAAATATTTTCAAATATCTGATTTCGCATCTAAAATTAGACTAAATTTCAAATTTCGCAAAATTCTTCTAGAAGTTTCTGAGTAACAGAGAATTAAGTAATAGCACCTAATGTTAAAAATGTGTTTCGAAATTTTGGCGATATAAAACAAAGCTCTGCTCATTATTTTTCAACGCATTTTGTCATGGAGAGAGAGAGAGAGAGAGAGAGAGAAAGAACAATAGTTATATAGTTTCGTTTCTATACAAAAACAAAAGAAAAAAATTACTATTAATATATGAATTATTGAATTCAATTTCAAAAGCAGTGAACTATAACATATCAAAATATTAGTATACATAGATGCCTCAGGTCCTAGTTATATCTTAGAAATACAAAATTTCTCACAAATCCTAATAAAAGAAATAAATAATTTAGAAATTACGATCGGAAACCACGGAGATTTAAGGGTTTAAATGCTAATTTAAGAATCTTAATTATTAATCCAATCATCACGTGCAGTTGAAAAACGAGAAAAATATTACGCTCGAATTGTCTTCTCGAAGTCATGTAGCATATGATTTCTTAACAGTTTTCCCAAATATCTCAGGAAATAAATATGGGTTTTGAACGAAATTTGGAACATAGACTATATTTAGACTATGCTTTATCAAACATCTGTTTAGAAATTCGGATTCCATGAAGAAAAACTTTTTAGAAGTTATTTATCTATATGTTAATTAAGTTATACAATTAATTCATTAAAATCATAATTTAGTTTTCTTTGAGTTATTAAAAGTGAACCAATTTTATTCAGCCAAGGAGAGAATTTTGAAGGATGTCTTTTTTAACGATGTGTCATTATTTTTTTTATCGAAAGTACTTTAAGAATATGAAAGTTAAATAAAGAAAAAAAAATCATATGAAAACAACAACAACTATTTGTTATTTAAGAACGGGAGAACATTAGCAATGTAATTTGAAAACTAAAAGACATTATTCTCTGTACCTGCCTGACAATTAATACATAACCTTAAAACTGCAATATTACTACTAGTATTAGAAATTTCTCGGTCTTTCGTCTTGCTTCTCCGTAAGTGAATTTCTGCCTGAGATCTTTTTAACAAAAGCAGCGCTAATCTTTTATGTTCAGTAGTGGTTAACAGGGCCTGATGCTTCTTCGGGCTCAGGAGAACTTGTTCTAACTTACATCATAAAATACGATTCCGCACAAATAAAACAGACTATCAGTTTTGGGCGATGAGAAATGCTTAAGTTATTAAGGGGGTTTACGTCGGTCGACTGAACTATACCTATTCCATATGAACCTGTGTTGCCAAAAGATACTTACCGCACAACATATCTCTTAGAGAAAATTCGGATTCATAACTGCTATCTGACGATTCTTCGGAGGATCCTGCAAAAGCACATCCCAAAACAAGCAGCAGCTGTAAGGCAATCAGTACGATGGACTGCATCTTCGCAGAAAGCACTTTTCAAACTTGTTGCACAAAAAGTAATATTGTACAAATGACATCGAACGCGATCAGGAACTACTCTTACAATTTTTATACTCCACGTCAGGAAAATTTCAAATGACTGTGTCGCGTTTTAGCTTCTTTGTGTGCAACATAATATTTACACAAGTGGGGGTGTATTTCTTTGTCTTTTATATAACATTGACACAAAAATAAATCGTATAGTATTACATTTCGAATGCCATTTCCTCCAATACACATTTTCCTGTATCGAATTCTTTTTTCACTAAAAAATTTTCAAGCACCCACGTAAAATTGAAACAATTGATAAACTCTTGATGCCTGGTAGGGAGAGAAAATCAACAGAAAGGTATTTCTGCTTGCGAAAAAAAAAATCCGCATGCAATTCTAATATTTTTCATCTGCAACAGGGACAATGTCGTATAACTTTCAACGACAAGATTTCAATTAGTGACTGCAATTGTCGTTCTCAAATTTTACTATAAGTTCGTATAATCCTTTTAAAGTCCCATGTGAAAAAGAAAAATCTTATATATTTTGTTTCGGTTTTCAGAAAGGAAAACTTCAAACTTAAAAACTATAAAATTGATTAATTGTATTCTTTTGTTGCGATATTTTTTTTAAAATTTTATTTTATAATTTTATTGAAGGTTTTCTTTGATTTTGTTTACCTTTGCGTTTTTTTTTTTTTTTTAATTTTTTTCTAATTTTTCTATTTTGTCCATGCTTATTAGTTTTTTTTAATTGTTATTTTCATTAATTTACAAATTTTTCTTAATTTCAATTATTTATTCATGTACTTTTGTTTCCTTAGCTTTCTATTTATCTTTTTTTGATTTATATTTATGTTTATTCATTTTTCATTCACTTATTTTCAATTTTTAAAACTTAACTGTTTAAATGTTACTTCTAAAACATTTTTCTAAACTTTTCTTTTTGATTTGGTTATAAAATAATTTGATAGAAGGCATCACTACATTCTATTTCTTTGTATTTTTAAATTTCTTTATTCATTATTTACATCTTTTGGGATCTCTTTCTTAAATATTTGTTTTTCTAAATCTTTAGGAGTAAGTTTTTGTTTCAATAATCTTAGTAGTCGTGTTGGTATCTGATTCTGTGATTGGGTATTTCTAGAATTTAGTTCTGATATTCTGGCAGCATTAAAAATTATTTTTGGAGTTAAGTTTTTGCATTTCGGCAACGCTTAAGAATTCTTCTCCACGTGGGAAGATGGTTGGTATTTAACCACATAGAAGATTTTTGTCTAATTTCTTATGCTTTTCCAATATTTTATGACTCGAAATAAAGCATTAAAGATAATCCAAAACGAGTAAATATTTTTTCTAAATATATTTTGCTTGTATTTGTAAATTTATAAATTTGTTTCCATTTCTTTGTATTACTGCATGTAATATTAATACACGTGGAGTGTTGTACTTTGAAAATCTTATTTTTCCATGCGTTTCATTGTATAGAAGGGATTTTTCGCTTACTTCACATGGTCTAAGAGTAGGAATTCTTACGGAATTCAGCTGCAGGCAGAAAGTCTAGTAGAGAGTATCTCTAGAGGTCTGAAACCGTGGGCACAACTGACATTGCAGATTTTAAGGGAGTGTGATTGCATAAATTAAAGTTAAAAAGGAATGGTATCAGGAAATAAGAATGAACGTTTTACGTTTAAGTGAGATAATGGGGAAAATTTTGAAATTAAATTATTATTTAGTGAAACTATTGTAAATTAAAGTCATTGCAAATCCCCCCCTCCGCTAGATGCGAATGTGCTTTAATCAATTATATTTAAAGTATTTTTGTAAATAAACTCTATAATGAACTAAAATATAAAAGGAACTATGCTTATGTTGTTTGTGGCTACCTTTGAACCACATAAAGTATAAACTAGTGGTATATGAATCCCAATAAAAAAATAATTATTATTATAGTGATATAGGAACCATAAGATACTCTTTGGGACAAGCTCATAATTAAGAAGCCCTCTTTACTTTTCCCTCATACTCACTATCAGAGATGGATAGAAACCATAAGCAAAAGGAAATTCATGTGGGACTAGCCACTAAGCTCGAAAACACTATATGGTCATAATATTAATTTCGCAGAAATTTACTTAAGTGCTTCGCACTTCTAGTTGCCTTCAGCCTGAACCAGCCAGATTAGGGACAAGTTGAGTATTTAACTCTAATACTCGGGGTAGACCCTCATGCCTCTACATGACTACTGAAAAATAGTTCAGGGGTAACATATCTAATGAATACAGGGGTAGTTAATAAACACAACTCTTCCTGTCGCCAAAATATGCTGCACGAGTATGGGCGTGGGAGATGGTGGGTTGTTGTGCAAGTGGCATCATTTTCCATTGGCCAACAAATCGGACCTCATTCGCCGTATTCGTTTTCAACACCGATCTAAAACATATTTGTAGAATACCCTAGACACAATGGAGTCGTGACGATGAAATGCTATTGCACAAGCTCAAAACTTTCATTATTTTGATTGGAATATGGATCATTTCCGTGGTTTGTTCCATCATCATCTCTTATTGTCTTTGATTGAATATCTCCCAGGTTTAAACTTTGAAAACTATTCAAATATTAGAACGAATCATAGCATCTTCACCAAACTTAGATTTAATAATTTCGGTCATTTTCGTAGAGAATTTTCTTAATTTAAAACAAATTTTGATGCTCATTCGTAGTTCTATTTTCCCCCCGACGACATGCCGCCCCCCGACGAGAGCCGCGCTGCAACACGTGCTCCCCCTTCTGATAGCCAGAAGTGAAATCCAAGTCCATATCACCAAGGTCAACAGTCCAAAAAAACCTATCTATATAGATTTCGCGGTATTGTAACGCCATCTAGTAATATTAAAAAAATAATAATAAAACGTTCTCATCAAGCGTATCTCTATTGATGCGTTGGTCTGCAGCAGTCATTCTCGGAGCGTATCTAATGTGATACGCTAGGAACAGGAGAGCAAACGTGAGAGTATCGTATTTGATACGCTGGAAGTGAACGGGTTACGGTCATTAAATCCACATTGTCAATTTTTCCTTAAACTAAATTCTTAAGGTCCGTTTATGTAGCAACTTAAGATAATCCCGAATTTGATTTGAATATATTCTTAATAATATAGAATTTTTTGTTTCTCTGTTGCGAAGAATTCTTCCAGCTGCTTATTTCATCTCGACACAAGATCCATCAATCACAGCCTCGTAATTTTTAGGCACGATGAGATGATGAAGTCAACACATGTGGTGGCAATTTAGAACTCACCTAACTTCCACGTCCCACCAACGTAAGGATTTTGAGCGTCAAAGAACTTAACGTGCATCAGTCCATCAAAATGAAGCGTCTTTAGAGGAACTACAACACTCAGTTTGACTGAAATTCCACAGCTACCGAGACCTTTCAATTGCTTGTGAGAAGAGAAATTATATTCAAAACTAGACGACTCGGTTCTTATCGTATTTGCATAAATTTACTTCTGGAAACAAGATTTGAGAGAGGGGAGTAGAATAGATCAACTAAACGAAGAAACACACAAGTCAGAGCGAACTACATTCCTAAAGTCAGTTTTTGAATTATAATTAGTGAGTCTATAAACAACATCTGTAAAACAGATGTAAAAAGAAAAAAGAAGTCGACTCTTAAGAAATCTCAACAGTAAATTGTGACACCGAAGATAATATTTACAGGGAAATGAAACGTAGAGTAAATTCGAGAGTATTTTAGAAATTTGATAAAAAATATTTCTTATGAATTTCAATGATTTTGAAGGAAAATATTTTATTCTGGAAAAGTTATTGATATTGCAAATGGAATTAGAAAAATATTGTGCAAAATATACTTTGTATAAATTATATAAATAAAATATTATTTAGTTGAGAGAGAGAGAGACTTAGATTCGTTTTTGATGCTTTACAATTGCTGATTTAACTAAAGAAAAATATAATATTTATATTTATTATTTATATTCCTCTTTTTTTTTCATTTTACAGAAGCTACAATTTGGATAAAGGATATTTGGTTATCTTTGCCTGGAATAGTATTGAGCTTTTAAACTACAAAACACACCAGCAAGGTTCCAAATCACTAAGTGAGTTTAGCTGGCTGTGAATATTGGCTGCCTTTCGACAATTCTTGGCAATGAAAACGACGAATTACAAGTATGAAGTCAGTTGATACCGTGGATTTTGTTACGTAATACGAAGGTTGTGTGTGAATGGTATCTTGTGTTTGTCAAATGAACTAATTTTGTGCAAAATAGTGTGCAGTGCCTCGACCTACTTTTGTGTTCTTCGGCCGAATCTTCTTACTTGCGTTTAACCTGGGGAATGAACGATTACATTTCAGAAAATGGGAACAATGAAAATGTATCATATGTATAAACCTCTCACGCAAACATATATTCTGTGAAAAAAACTTGCTCAAGTCACTCACACATATGCTATTTTCACAAATAAAATTATTGTAGCTATCGTAAAACACTCTTAAATATGTATCTATTTTTAGACTATATTTGCTTAACTAAGTTGGAAGAAATCTGAAATGATGGTAAAAAAAAAATAAAAAAAAAAACCCGGAAAATTTCGTTTAAAAAGTGTATGTATAACCGTATGAAATCGCAAGAAAACGTCTTTTTATGGTATTATTAATAGTTAATTGGATAATTTTTCCTATTCAAAACTTTATTCAGCTTCTTTGAAAAATACTTATACTTAGAACCCTTAAAATTCTTTGTTCTTTTTTCGTCTTTAACTTCAAGACGTCTTTGGAAGTTACATCGCGTTTGTAAATTTTATGATGAATGAAATACCACAAATGTTCTATTTCATTTAAGTCTGGTGGTTTTTATGCATATCTAATCGTACTGATGTATTGAACCATGGCCGTTATCTTGTTGGAAATGACTGCGCTATTTATGAACACTTAATTACTAATTACATATGAAATTGCTTCAACAGACCGCGCCAACCGAATGCTCACGTTCGCAGGCTTGCTGGAGGAGTTCTTTCCGTCGATTTGTGGGTCCTAGTTTCGATTCCATTAAAAAGATCTACCATATACTCTCAAGGCTGAAGCACCTCAAGTCTTTCGGGGTTCCCGTAGCGTGGTGAGAAAGTTTTGAGATACAGTGGTACCTCGACATACGAGTGCCCCAACATACGAGTTTTTCGAGATACGAGCTGGCGAGCGAGTGATTTTTTGCTTTGAGTTACGAGCGAAATTCGAGATACGAGTTCGGTTTAGCAGGTTGGCCGGTAGTAGCACGCGACCACGCGGTCGCGCCCATCAAGGTCAGTGAATCAGTTAGCAGCGTGCTTCCACTGTGATAAGTTGTGTAGTTGTGTTCGCGTTTTGTGTTGCGTTTACATTTACATTTACAGTTGTAGTTGTTGGTCTAGAGGTGGAAGAGATAGACGTGAACGAGCTCGTCGAGGAGCACACCCAGGAACTGACGACTGAGGAGATACAAGAGTTACAGTCACAGCAGCATACAGAGGTTATGCAAGAAATTGGTTTCGAGGAGTCAGAGGAGGAGGTTATTTCTACAAGTGAGATAAAGGAGATCTTAGGAATGTGGGAGAGAGTTTCACAGTTCGTGGAAAAGAAACACCCAGAAAAAGTTACAACAGGTCGTGCATCTGATCTTTTTAATGACATTTGCCTAACTCATTTCCGGAACATTTTGAGAGGGAGGAAGAAACAAACCTCCTTGGACATGTTTTTTTCTAAACGGCCTACAGGTGAAAGCGAGAAAAATGTAGCGAAAAAGGCAAAGACCAGTGAGGATATCTAATTTATTTCTTTACATTCTCTTTTTTGTTTTTGTACAATAAATATTTTTCATATATAAATACGTTTTTATTATTCAAAACCACGTAACAAAAATAACTGGGGTGACATTTTCGGGGTTGGAACGGATTAATGGTAGTTCAATTTTTTGTATGGGGAAATTTGCTCCGAGATACGAGTAATTCAAGATACGAGCAAGGTTGCGGAATGAATTAAACTCGTATGTCGAGGTACCACTTTATAGTACTAACTCAGTTGTCCTCGTCACTAGAACGTGGCTCAAAATGACGAAGTTCGTCGCCAATAACCTTCGCTTTGCTACTTAATGTGACCTTAATAAGTAACCAATCAGTAGTTCATTTGATCTATTATATGGACTTAAGATATTCCAATTTCCTCACTCAGTTATTACTCAAACATTCATAATTAATTGAGTCACCTTGTTTTAGTGTAAAAATTATAGATTTCTTTCTCTGGTCTCCTTACCCAATGCTTTCAAAAAATTATAAGTTTTGATTCCTCAACACAGAACTTTATTTCAGTGGAAAATATTCGTAGTTTCATTGAAATGTTCTTAATATTTTTGAATTGCTTATGAATCTAGCTTTATTTATTTTAGAAACGTTGAATATTTCGTAAGAAACTCAAACCCAATAATTTTGTTTCTCGATTAATTTGAGGGTGAACATACCTGCACAAGTGTATTTTCAGAGCTCAATATCAGCTTTATTTTGAAATATTTAAGACAGTGAGTGGCCTTTATCTATTTTGTTTAACCACACATTTATATCGATCTCCATTATGATGAATTATCAGTGATGGGGCAAAATCTACTGTGGATCAGACCCTGGATTAGGCGTGGAAACCTTTCTTAGTATGAAACTTCTGAAAATATACGCTATATCTTAAAACAGATCTTGATCAACATTTAACAAAAACTTTTTTTCTTAGATTCTATTATAATTTTCATACTGCAATAAATTTCCTTTTAATACAAATAGTGCTGCTACTGATTCATATCAAGCTCAGAATTTACAACGTTTAGAATTATTTATAGAGCATTGAAATAAAAACGTAAATAAAGTAATAAGTCTCAAGTCTTTTTAATTTAGTTACATGAATATGAGGAATATCTATGCAAGATATTTGCATGCAGACTCTTGCTGTCGACGAATCAAAAGTTTTAAAATTTTAAAATCAACTATAAATGATTTTATAGTTACAAAAGTAACTCTCGTTTGCATTACATGAATAGTAAATTAAATTACAATTGAATGTTTTTTTTATTAAATGTTTTAATGTGTAAAGGCATACATACTTTTTCTTCTGAGAAATTACCTTAAACACAAGTTAAGGAAGTAATTTAAATACTGATTTGAAATAGTTCATGAGCACCAGCGGCATTTCGAATCAAACTTCAGAAGGAAAAAGAATTGCCGTTGATCCAAAGTAGAGTTAGGGAAAAAACAAGAACCTTCAAGAGAGAAAGAGAGAATATGATGGATTTTGGTTGATGTCAATCTTTCATTAAAGAGTACTGTGTAAAACGAAATGTTATCAGAATACATAGTATTAGAGGTGTGAGTCATTTAGTGGATCGGTTGTTTGTCTTTTGGACAAGCAAAATTGTTTGAATTTGGAATACAAAAATGTTTAAATATTAAAGTAGGAGTCACCTTTAAAAACAGAAATTTTTCATCATTAGAATTACAAATGTTCCCCTATAAATACAAACAATATTATACTCCCAAAAAGAATTAACATCATAAATATACATTTTGCTTAAAACATGTATAAATCATACTTTATAATTTTATTTACAAAAAATATCTGGTTGGTTCGTGGGTTCGAGTCTAACCGGGGTCAAAGTCTTCATTTTGCGATGGTGTGGAATTTAGGAGAAGGGAGTGTCTGCTTAGGGGTCACCCTCGTTATTTGACCGTGATTCAAAAGGACGAGGTTTGTCGCCAATAACGCTTGTGCTGCTTTTAAATGACTCGTCACAGTTATAGAATAAACCAATTGAGCTCTTTCGTCACCAAATAAGTGATAGAAATAGTCTTATTTCTTTCCACAGGTCTTCGGTTCAGTACGAAACAGATTTTCTAAAAATTGAAGTTTGATTTTTTTAAAAAATAAATTCATTTTCGTAAATTTTATTTGTATCATTATTAAAAAAATTTTGAGTGTCAAGGAGATTTATGAAATAAATAAAAGTACAGAAAGTTTAAAGCATTAGTACCCCAGACCCTAAAGCTAGAGAAATGGAGATGATACCGGTTTGAACTTCTTAAGCCCTGGAAGACTTAAACACAAAAAGTAGTTAGATTTTGACCATTTTAAATGATTAGATAAAATACACAAGAACGAAGAAGATTATTAATAAATATAAAGGAAAAATAAACACATAATGTTCAATGTATGATGTAAAATGAAAAAATGACATCGATCTAAGGAAAAAATATTTCTCTTTTTCGAATGTTAGTGACGTCCTATTAATGCTTTAAAATTAAGAGTTTATATGTTGTCGGACACTGCTTTGTGTCCTTTATTGCGCCATTTGCTCAAAAGACTAGTTAGACATTTAGTGACTGAACCAACGAATTATTAGAATTTTTTTACTGTGAATTGTTCGCACAAGACAGCTTGAAAATGGAAGATTTATATCTTTAAAATAAAAAAAAAGTGTAATTATTCTATCCACGACATTCTGTTCTATTGTCATCATAAAAATTCGTGTGGAACAGGAAATATAGCAAAAAAAGTTCTCTCTCTTCCTTTATAATTTCACAATATTATTCTTCAAAACCTATTGTAGGAAAGAACACGGTCCGCGTTATTCTTTTTTTTCTTTTTGTAAATAAGCTTTCGGCCATTTCCAATCGTCAATTGTTCACACAGGAAAAAATCAAATAAAATAAGTGCTATCTAAATCAAAGATAATGTAAAAATATTTTATTTTAATTTAACATTGGTTTTTAAAATACAACTGATATCTCAGTTGTCTTTATGTAATAATTTGGTTGGAGATTCAGCAATGTTTCATTCGTTATGGTCTTATTTGTATCCTTATTAAAAATTCTTTGAGGGCCTTTTGTTCCATCAATTTTTGATTTATTGATTTGAAATCTTCTCACCTATTTTTAAATAATAGCTCGAGTGATCTTTTATCTATTTATTTGGAGTTATTTTTTTGAATGTTTTCTTATTTCCCTTTGGGTGAATTTTCATTATTTGTTCTGTGCATGAAGGCCTGTCCTTCATCACTCGTATTTTATATATAAATACTATATGTAACCACCTCCTATATATATATATATATATATATATATATATATATATATATATATATATATATATATATATATATATATATATATATATATATTACATCATTATATCTGTATTACTTTAAATTATGTGGCTAATAAAAAGTATTTCTAGTTTTAAATTATGTTATTAAAAAATTAGAATATATAAGTGAATTTGTTATGCTAGTTTGTTTTAAATGTTCCATGCGTGATTTTCTGTCGAATCATTAAAATTGTTATAATTCCTGCCAATCATTTCAAATCAAATTATACTAATACAACGATAGATTGTTGACATTTTTAATATTATGGGGAAATAGTCGACGGATACATTTATTTCGTTAATCAATGCCACTAAAGTTCCCTCTTTGCCTGTGGGAAAGATTAGCAATAATAATGGCCCCTTAAAATGCACAGTCTAATGCCGAATTCTTTACTTGCTTCACTGATATGATCCCATACAATATTTTTACATTAATTTCCCTTATTTCATTTCAATGCATTAGTTAGACTTGAGGAGATGTGTCAGCATTATAATAATGAAAGAGTTTGATCATTTGTTGGTCTGTTTATGTAGAACGGTATTGTTACAGCAGCGAGCTGATGAATATATTGATCCTAGCGACGATTAAAAAAAATTGTATGCAGAAAATCATTTCATAAAGGAAAGAATAAATTTTAATTTCGATTAAGAGTATTTTATAAAACACTCCGGAATGAACTAGAGGAGAAAAAGAATTTTTATTCCATTCGTTTTAAGGGATATCAACTTTTAGCACAATAAGGCTTTAACATTTAACTAAATTTAAATCAGTGTTGCTTTGTAACTAACAATTCGACTCGTAAGCTACAAATAAAAAAAAAATCTATTTCTCTGTGCCCTTTATGTAAAGCAAATTAGCGAAATTTGAGACTAGTATCAGAATATTTCAATTCAAAAAATAATAAAAATGGCAAAAATAGTGTTTGCGCTTTTGACAGATGGGCTTTTCATATATAACTTTATTTGTGGAGAGCAACCTTACATACGTACTTTGTTATTTTGCTTTTATTTGCTGCAGCTTTAGTCGTGTCTTCTCTATGGACATTTCAATATTCGAAATATCTAGTGTTTAATTTGATAGATTGCCGCAAACATCTGCATGTTATCACCAAACGTTCGAATGTTAGACGACGATCACAGCAAATCTCGAATCGGTAGTCTGTTAGACGAATGTTTAGTTATCAAGGGTTAAACCACGCGCGTGTGAAAAATTTCAAGATAAGTTGGAACAAATAGCCATGTCGGGCTACTTTTATGAAATATCCAGTTGTTGTGACATTTAAACTTAAAATTTTTCTATTCTGGCGGCAGAGCTCCTCGTACTCCTTATGAGCTCAAATACCAATGCGTTGTCTATGGTACCCATGTAATGGCACGACCATCCGCATACTATCCAATTTAGGTGTAAGTACAAATACGTATAGCGGACAGAACGCATATGTTTATTTTACGTTATATATATATAGTCTCGCTATTCAAACGCAAAAAAAAAAAAAAAAAAAAAAATGTTATAAGTCACTCTGTGGATCTCTGGTATTTCTTTTTTTTAATTTCATACAGACAGTATTTTGCAAAATTAAAACATTTGTAGTGACCTTCAAAATCTTTCAATAGCCTTTAGGCAAATGCATACTCATATTTAAATCTGTGGTTTAATTGTGGTTAAGTAGTTAAGTATGCATGAATTTCATCATTTTATAGTTCATTGACTTGACTTGACATTGATTATATATATATGTGTGTGTGTGTGTGTGCGCGCGCGCGTGTGTTGTGTGTATGTATACACATATAAAATTTTAATTTAATTGAACCAATGTAATTGATATAGACTAATAATAAATTAAAGTTGCATATCAGGTATTAGACCACTTTGCATGTTTCAACCACAGTGAGATGACATCTAATTCATCCTTATTTCTAACTCTCAGTATCTGAGTGATCTTGATAACGGCTGGGGATGCCCTATATTAGAGTCCCAATTCATTTAATGATTTCGTCGAGTGGAATAATGGGAAGTGTAGTGCCAGCCGAAAACAAAGATTATATTTGAGCATTCCACTTGTATTGATAACAGTAAAATTAGATACGAGTCGGGAGCAATACTTATAAACGGGATCCTAGTTCGATATCAGCTATCTGATGATCTTTTAACTTTATTGCACCAATATCGTGTACACTATAAATTCTTTCTGTCTCCTCGCAGCATTTTAACACATCCTTACTATTCGTTACTGCTACACATATATAGTAATGCTGATTTACTCAATGCATAGTTAATTCACAAAGCGAGGCTCTCAAATCAATTGCGAATGACAAAGTCTGACTTCAGCAGCCCTCATGTTTCTTCTAAATGTGGCAATAATCAATGAACCACGCAATCATTTTAAATTCCCTCATCATTTTATGTGCAGCTGTCTTTTATTATTGCACTTGGTATATTTTGACTAAATTCTGTTCGGAGAACTAGCGAATCTAAATCTTTCATTTTAAATTATTTTTATTATTTTTAATTTTGAGTGGAAATTCCGTGTATTGATCGAGTAAGTCAACTATCAAGTTTTAAAATGAGAATGAGTGAAAGTTAGATTTCATGACACAAGAGCCAAATTTGGCTGTGATTCACCAAACAATATAAATTAAATCTAGAAATTAGAAAAGACGGAAAAAAGATCACGACAAGAAGTAAAGTTGAAAATACAGAATGACTCAGGATGTGTCACAAGTATTTACCAAAGATGGTAAGTCTGCAGGAAAAAGAAAAGATCACTAGGGTACCTCGTAGTCGTAATGCGCATATTTACCAAAAGAAGGTAAGTCCCTGAGGGAATCTTGCTTAAGGATTCAGATAATTTGAACGAAATTTTAAAGTGCATCAATTGTCATTATATTGCCTCTTTTTAAAAGTTTATGTCATTCTTTGGGAATAGCTTAAAGTAGACGTCAAAACGTATATTCATACGAGACAAGTTACATTTAAGTAATAGTTAATATATATGGAAAAGTACCTCTCGGGAAATATTACTTCATATCAAAATTTAAATAAATCGCAATTATTTATTAACATTAGATTCAATATTTTATACTCGTTACATGTACATTACATTGACAAGAAAATATTTAAAAAGTACTGCTCTGAGGATAAAAAAATAAAACATTTTTGGTGCATTTTGCTATCGCATTTGACCTATTCCATATTTGAAACGGAAATTTTTGACAATAATTCTATTTGAAAAGTGGTATCAAGCGTTTTTTTATCAAGCGTTACGCCCTTTCTATAATTAAACGAGCGATGAAAATATATTAATCGCAAATTTTTGAATGATTTTTGTTGGGAGTATGGTTTGAAGTGGAATGTCATATGTAAATTTAACGTCGATTTCTCATGCCTTTTATTACGTAAATTGTCCAGGATTTCTTAAGATAATCTATTCCTGATCATTTGTTGATCAGTGTACTTTCAAATGCTCTGTAAAAACCACTCTTGCTCGAGATATTTTTTCGAGGTAGAGATTTCTTTCTTTCTTATGGATGGGTGACGCGCTTTCGGAATCTCGTTTTCAAATCTTTTTTCTTGTCAACCAAATATTTCTTCCTTTTTTTTTTCTATCTAGACTATGGTTTAAATGAATCTTTAGTACAGCATAGCCAGTTCTCAGTCATAGAAATTCACTTAATCAAGGAATTACTTTCTTGACTTATTAAATAATTGCTGCTCAGGTTGGTGCCAAGGCTAAGACTTCCCGGGTGACCGATCTGAGTCACAGTCCTCCACCGCCCCTTCTTCTGAAAGATACTTACATCTCCCTTTTTAGAGGGAAAAACTGACTTCCATTCCCGAAATCAATAATTTCAGATCTTTAATGAGTGTTTCAAATTTGTAATTTACTTGCTTTCAGTACATTTTATGTCGTGCAACCAAAAACACTAACACAACTTTGAGAAGTGAAGTATGAACCTCCATAGGATTCATATTACATTCGAAATTAACGGTGAAGTGCCGACGGGAGCCCCTTCACCGCGTCATGAGCTTTTCAATGTATAAGTTTTGTTGATCTAGTCGGAAAATACTCACACACACTACTCGTTACTGTACTATTCAAAAAGGTATTCAAAACAAAGCTCATAAATGTTCCAGTACTTTCTTTTAATACGGACTGAAATTTAGAACTGTTTGTTGAAACATATGTCTTATGGTTTTAAATATTAATCAAGATTTTCAGCGTATTTCTGCGAATGTTCTCCGGGAAGGCAGCAGTTGGTCCTTAACGTCCCAGCAACATTAGCCTTGGACCCCACACCCCCTCCATCGACACTTATCAGTCGGAGGAGCCGACTCACGGCTCTGAGCTCTTATTGGAGCCTTCCTTGGGTAGAAAAAATACCTATTCGTGGTAAACTGTTTTAAATAGTACTCAAAATGACGCATTCATCACAGTATTTATTAAAGAAACAACCAGGATGGTTTTGAAAGCTGTTTTTATCATAAAATAAAAAGGTATTATTTAGATAAAAATTGCAGCAAAAAATAAAAGCTTATTTATTTTGCTAAAACATCTCTTGTCTTCGGAGCTAAAATATCAAGAGCAAATCACCTTACATAAGTATTTCGTGTCAAAGGCATCATAACGTTTTTAAGCATATGTCGTTCATTTCATTTTAAAATACCTTTGTTCTTATAGAAATGTTGTAAGTGTTAAAAATGACAAATTACGAAAATTAAGCAATTTTTTATTCTGCTATTTATTTATGAAGTAAATGTTAAAAATAACAAATTACGAAATTTAAGCAATTTATTATTCTGCTATTGTTATTATTTTGTTTTATTTTTGCTGTTAGACTCAAGTAATTTTCTTTCTTTCTTTTTAGGATAATATTTACTTGAAAATTAAAGCTGGAATCAAATGTTATGTTTTTATTGTATTGTTAATAGTTTTGTGTGTAGAGTGTGTTTTTGTTAAATTGACAGATCTTTTAAATTGAATTTTTCACAGTTATTCCATAAAATACCTACAAAAATCAATATAACAATGTTATTTTGGATCCAAAAATTTCCCAGAAACTCATTAGTCAAAGTTTATTAAACAAATATTGCAAAAATTTCGATAATACATAAAATAAGTTTAATTTTACAGTAACTATCGTATGCAACGAAATATGATAATAAGCAAAAAGGAGCATCTTTTTCTCCCACATTTTATTCTGACATTTCTTCTTCTACGCAGGCCTGAAATAAAAATAACGATTTAGTGAGTAATCAAAAGTGTAATATGATATATAAAACATCACTTGTATGCTATCAAATGCAAATAACCAAGTAAATTTACGAATTAAATGAATTGCATAAGATATACAAAATAAATTTAATTAGAAGAAAAAAATTTGCTAACAATTTAATATCATGTACACTGAAATATTTTAATCAAGGTTTCATTTATTCTATTTGTTTAAATAAATTGTTATCCTTAAGGAATTAGATGAAATGGCGGAGACTAAAAATAGATGCAAAATTTTGTATTATTTTCTCTTTTGTGTTAAATAATATTCTTACCCTGGTAGTAACATTTTAATTTACCGAGTAATTAGAAAAATATTTATTTTGGTGAGAGTAAAACAACAAAACTTTATTTCGAAGTATACGAAAAAGTTGATAAAGGAAAAACAGATATGAAAATGAAAAGTTGATATACAAAAGAAAAATATAAAAAACAATGTACAAAAGAAATACATTTTATACAAAAGAAAATTTAAAAAAAAATCGTCTGTGCCAATCGAAAATAACGGTAAGTAACTATAGTAATAAAATAGTTTGACATTCAAAACGATTGTCGGTCTTTTTTTACTTTTCTACTACTGAGACATAAAATTGGCTATCTCGGAATATCAAACGTGTTTATAGGATTTTGAAATGGTTTAAATTTTGAAAAAATATTAATACAGCAGCAGAGAACACGACTTACGAGTATTTATCGGCAAAATTCGATTGAGCTAATTTCCGAGTGAAGCTAGCCCCCCCCCCCCCACATGACTTTTGCTATTTGTGTGCATGTGTCAGCTGAATTCTTGAAAGGGAAAGTCAGAGAAGAAATTAAGAATAACAATCAAAACAGCGATAATTCCAAATAGGAAAATGTATTCATACATTCAAATGCGAAGTCGCAAAATTTTAGTTAGAAGGATCAGCGCTTTAAAATTTTCGTAGAACTTTCAGCAGAAAGATATACATTAACAAATCTAATATCCTCTTATGTTAATCTAAGTCATATAAATCTAATCTAATCATGTCAAGTCTCTCATCCACCTTGTTCTTATTTCCACTCTCTTTGGTAACTGAATTCCTCTAGTATGGAATCCTCGCGGATTATATGCATTATTTGGTTATTTGTAATCTTGATAAATCGTTACAGAATTTTAAGAATGTGTTATGAACACAAATAAAAATAAGTTTTCCAGTTCCTTTTAAGTAAAGCAATACTTAGAATAGTCCATTCAATAAATGGTTAGTATTTAGTACTATCAATAAATAATTAATGAAAGGAACGATTAATTGTTAAATAATTGAAAATAATAACTTCATCAGTAATTCCTTTAAATTACTTTTCTAACAATTAGTAACTATCTTAATAACCAGTAACTAAATACGATTCATACTTACTATTAATTTCAGCAGAAAGTTGATATAGACTTCTATTCCCTATAACATCAGAAAAAAATTAAAAATTAATTAATAATTCAAATCATAAAAAATAATATTTGTTCTAGGATATATATTTAATGGTCATAATATATAAATGCTTTTTGCTATGAGCTTTATGACAATGATTTCAAATCTCTTCCTGACTTAGTGCAATGTTTGTTATAATTAAAAATGCGAAAATTCTTAAGTACTAATTCTTAAGGCATACAACAATGACAGGAATGAACATTTAGATGGAAAAAATACGTTACTGAAACTTATTTGATGATTAATTATGATAAAAGTTTTGATTAAAAGCTATAAAAATAACTGTTTCCTAAAACATCTGGATAAATTTTGGGCAAAGGTAAATTTTTTTAATTTAACGGCTGACAAATTCAAAATACTTTCGCATCAGAAATAAAAATTTTTTGGTAATGTTATCATCAGAAATATAGATTTATTGTTCCTGTTAAAGACTTCAACTAGGGTTTTTAATATAATTCTATCTATGATACTGAAAACCGAAATTACGATAGTATGGATTTCTTTAAAATGTCATGTTCATGTTTAGCTCTCAATTTCATAAATATGCTAGCAATGAAAATATTTTTAAAATTCTAATTCATGACCCTGAGTCAATAAAAATGGCAGCTGTACTCTATACATCAAAATTAATAAAGTAATGTTTTGAGTTACTACTTAGAAAATCAATTTAGTTTATCAGAAAATACATCTAAAGTTGCCCCTTGATTTTATACATGGGTATTTCAGGTAAATAATTGTAATTCATTTTATACTGATTGTTATGAGAAAATTAAAGTAGAATTTTTTCGTGGGTCTATAAGCTATGTTCACATAATTATTATTCAAATGCTTGCAATCATACATGCATTTCGATCCATATTCCTGATTTCAATGTGGTCAAATACCTTTAAATTTGTGGTTGTTTCTCCTCTCAGATGAGATTGTTACAGTGTCATCCTTTCCTGTTTATGAAAAATGAATCTATTTTCCTTCCGAATCTTTCTTCCGAAGTCCTAATTTGTTTTCTTTTTGAAAGCTAATTATTATTATTACTACGGAAACTTTTCACTTTTGCCTCTTGCCTTTCAAAAAGATTTAGTTCACGAAAAGGTGGTTTGCTGCATGTCATTAATGCTGAATAATTAGGGCTGATTGATCTTGCCGAAAGACATAGTGATAAATGTAGTCATCAGAGGTCTCCAATATATACATGCTGTGGTAACCTAAAGTTGAGCATAACTCAAAAAATACGAGTAAATATTGGTGAATTTGTTGTTTGAAATAACTTGTGGAAAATCATCTGTTGGAGTTGAAATTTTATCTTTATGCAAAACATTTCACTCGACATCTCCCTGCATTAAACACCTGCGTACGTTGGAACGCGGATAAATCAGTTCTTTCGGCATAAGCAGTTCAAACAGGTTTCATGCAATTCATGTGCGAAGGAACATTGTTAAAGACTGAACAGAATGAATAATGGCACAAAAACTGGCAAACAGCAACTGGACATTTTTGCGAGTGAAAGAATCTTTGCAATGCTCGAATCCAAACGATCACAAAGCGAAGTGTCTCGAATTCAGAATGTGCGATCTCAAGGTGACTACCTACCTTCGAGACCAAAATGTTTGAAAAAACTATTTTTTATGTTGTTAGTAGAAATATTACATAAAAAAATGAAAACAGTTAAAAAATTTTATTGATAAATTGGTCGTTTTCAAATTTTAGTACATTTTGACTGAAACGCCTAACTTCATATAAAAATTTCTATTACAACTACATTAATTTCCCTTGCACAGAAAATACAAATAACAATTTTCTTCAAAATGAGCCAAAATCTAAATGAAAAGTAAAATTTAAAAAATTTATAGGTAATCGTACATTTTAATATGGACATTTTCGTAATTTTTTCAACTTTATCTTTATAAAAACAACCCTAAGTAAAAATATATTTATTCTACATCAAAACTTTTGATTCAACTACTTAAAAATAGTATGCAAAACATTTTCAGAACATTTCATGACATTATCTCGATTCGTTCTTGAGATATCATGTAAATGGTTTAGAATTTGTTTCAAAAACACAATTTTGAGAAAAACACATTTAAAGTTTTATGTTACTATGAAAAGCAACAAAAACTTTTACAAAATACTCTAAAATTTCCCAGGCTGATATGTCAGGCCTTCTTTTTTCCTGCTGACAAACTTTTTTCTTCCTTTGAGCCCATGTGTTTTTTCTTTGCAATTTTGCAAGGGGTAAAGAATGACTTTTTGCATCGATTATGATACTTCGAAAATCATACTGCTTTAAAATACGGAGCATATAACTACCGATATTTATCTGCAAATTATTCATTATCTCAGTAAAACCACTAGTAGCTTCATTAAACTGAAGAACAACTATATGTATATACCTAATTAGAAAGTTTGCAGTTCGGTAAAATATTGTTCTGGGACTATATTCCAAAGAACATAATTGAAACTTTCATTGGTGTTTTGTGTCATGCCATGAAAACATTTTTTTAACAGTTTTTGATTCCCTAATTTTATATAAGTAGATTTAATTAAATATCTAATATTTTGTAAAAGTCCAATGGATTCATCGGGTAATGTTTTATCCAGTGTTTTTGCTTGTTGAAATTTGCACCAGCTGTCTTTTCCTTATAGACATTGTCCATGCATAGGAAATTCATTACTGTAACAGCAGTGGTAAAAAGCAGCAATAACTGCACTTTACATGCTTGTTAAATTGCTTATGTTACTGCGAATGGCAATTTCGTAATAATTTTGTAGCTTGTCTATAAAACTATCCGTTAATTTCCCTCTTCCTCCAATTCCTTTCGTAGACTTTTTTAATTTCTGCAAGTGACTCTCAACTCTCTTCTTAACATGGCCAATACTTTCAAATTTACTAACTGTATTTGGGCCATACATATTTTTAACACATTCATATCCTTTAGAATCGCCACTGCCGAAATAATCCCTATATTGCAATTTCTGTAGATTTTCCGAGCGCTCAAATATGCGATACAATCCAACAATCTCTATACTTGAAACAGAACCCTTGTGATTGCGACAAACATGTGAACTGGGAGCATCAGCTGGAGTGTTTGATATCTTATTGCATATTCTACAGAAATGTGACATCATTTCGACGTCCAATACATTTCCAGTATCGATGGATATGCAACTAACACAACCATTGTGACATGAGTAGCCCCGTTTCTGCCAAGTCCCATCCATTGACATTGAGCTGCAACTAATCTCTGTTAAAGATGTTTTCCCGTATTGAATTTCATCGGTTGCATTAAACATGCCTTTTTAAGCAGTTTCAGAAGCAGCGTGTAAAATTTTCCTCTCCTGATTTCGAAAATCTCTTTTGGACAGAAAAGGCAAGTCTAATATGCTAAACAATTTATTTCCAGCTATATAGCCCTTTCTGATGATTCTTAATGCATAAATAATAAAAGTGTTTAAAAAATGCATTATTATCTTTTTCAGATGAAACAAATACCTTAATAAAATCCCAGTCCATACATTTTATATATGAATTTGATCATATGCCAAATCTTGAATCATCTGACAAGCTAAGGTTATCATGAAAACGAACTGGGCAACTCAATACTGAGAATACAGACATTAATGTTCTGATATCATATATTCGATGACTAAATAGTTCACTAGAACCTTCAGAATATGTATTATCAGATAAGGTTTGCTTCAGGTCCTCAAGTCTTGAAGCACTTGCTGTTTTCTGCTCATCATTACTTCCATTAGAAACTTCATTTCAGGTTGAGCATTGTTTATTATCGGTTTCTTAAAGTACTGATTTCTTGAAAACTTCGTTTCTTTGGGCGGTAATTTTTGCAGTGTCCCATATTTATGTTACTTTGAATCTATTTTAAGTTAAATTGCTATGTAAAATATAAATTATTTCTATAAAAAAGATACCAGAAACACATAGACGAAACATACATTCGAATGTAAACAAAAGCTATTTGTTGCCAATTTTCGGCAACAAATCATAAAATTGAACTGTACAGTAGTGACCAAAACACTAGAAAAATTATAAAAATGTTATTTTTAAATCAAAACAAAAGGAAAATGTAGAAATTGAGTTAAAAATGCGATGATGTACAACTTCCGGCAAGAGAATGCTACTTTCGGTTCCCTTTTGCAGCCGACGATGTTTTTAAAATTGCTGTATCTTTATTTTTATTCCGCGTAAATTAAAAAGGAAAACAGATTTGGGAAGAAAATGTTGAAACTAAAAGTTTATTAAAGAAAAAAAAATTGATCCAAGTGGTCGAAAAAGGACATTTTGTACTTAGGCAGTCATCTCAAGTCTGTGGCATAAGATTCAAATTATTGGAAATAATAATCGACAGCCAGTATTAGGTCAGCCAAGAGTCACAACCGTTCGCAAGGTCAATATCTGACAATAACTGTACGACGTCAGAAAGACAGTTGTGCTAAAGTATTGAGTTCAACGTTCACAGCCAGCACATGAGTACAAGTTTCTAGATAAACTGTTTAGAGGCAATACTTTATGCCGGGAAACTAGCAGCTTACGTTTCCCTCATTTCCACTCGGAAATGCGTTTGTTTAAATTGGAGTTTGGAACATCAATCCTGGGACAAGTGAGCCAATGTAATGTTCAGTGAAGAATCTTGCTTTAGTCTGAACATTGATTCTCATCGGCTAACGATACGGTGAGAACAAGGGCCTCGGTTTTACCCTGGAAACATCACAGAAGGATGTTGTTTTTCGTCCAGTGGAGCCAAACTATGGGCAGGCATCATGCTGAACGGCCGAAAAACCTCCATATTTATGAGACGGGGTCTGAGACTGCTAAAAAATTGACAGATGAAGCTCTTTGGCCTTATGTTCACCTGTTTGGAGGTGCTATTGGTCCGAACGCCATATGTATGGATGTTAACTCTCCTTGTCACCGTAAGAGCCTGATCGACGACGTTGAAGAGGGAAATATTCAGCGCTTACCGTGACCTGCTGACTCACCTGATATGAATCCTATCAAGCATATGGGAGATATGACAAAACAACTTGCAACTCTTCCGCCCCTACTACGCTCTATTCCAGAAAGAGAGTTCTTCCTGACATTTGGAACTCTTTGGACCTACAATTCATCCACAATGACATGGAAAGTAAGGGAAATCGTTGCGCAGCTTGCCTGTCTGTCAGAAGGGACCATAAATTTTATTAAACTGAGTTTCAGCATCCTCACTTTTTTTTTTATTTCATTTGTTTTTTCTCTAAAGCATGAATCTCCTCTTATGAACAGTTTTATTTCGAACTGTTTCTTTGAATAATAACAGTGATTATTTTTATTCCTTCGCATTGTTTTCTTATTTTATAACAGGTTTTATACATTTATATCATGTTTCATGCCATTCAGACTTAGATTCCCCTCATTATTCACGTAATTACCAATTATGCTCAATTTTTGGACACCAGTGTGTATATATTGTTACGAACCTGCGATGACCTGCCTTTATAAGAGACAGTTTCAAAGATTTTGTCGGATACCAAGGAAAGCTGAAGCAATGACCTTATGATGAATTTTGAGACATGGGAACAATGCTGGAGACAAAATGGAGATTCTCGAAAATGCTAGAATTGTATCGATATCTCGATTAGGAGAAAAGTTTTTGATTTTCCTGAATTTTCCTCTGAGACATTACACATGACCAAAACACAAATAAATACATAGACTGTTTGTGTGAATCTGTTGGGAAACAGCCTGAATTCTGCCTAGAAGCCACCTGTATCTACCAGAACTGCCGGAAGCATTTAGAATTTACGTTTGGTAGTGCCAAGTATTACTTTGGAAATTTGTCCGCTTTCTGGTCTAATACGCTGGTTAGTTGAACGTTATTGAAATTAATGTTACTGTTATTACAAGTGATGTTTTGTATCTGTTTGTTTCATCAATCTGTACAAGTACGTATTTGTTCTTGTTGTCTGTTTGATCTGTACAAGTTATACTTCCTGTGCTTCGTCCTTTCCTGAATATTGTGTATAGAACGTCATTTGTCATTATCGCTATACTTCGCATGAATGACGCGACGACAATAACCATCAGATAAATATATGAATGGTCGAGTCTTCGAAACAGCTCGATATCCACGAAATGAAGTAAAGTCCAATCACCTTGTCCTGTGCTTCGAGCTCCTTCGCGGCACACTCGTCAGCCTGAGGAAGAAAAAGAAGGAATTAGCAAAACTTACTCCACCTTTAAAGAATATCGCGCAGAATTTAATAATGGGAAAAAAGAAAGATTTTAACAAATTATAATTGTTTTGTAATAACGGACAGAAAATGTCAAAATTGTTGTTGTAATAAAATTTTACTTAGAGAGAATTTTTTATTACTTTCATGAACTGAACAGGATAAGAGTTAGCGAAAGCTTCTTTGTGTCACCAAAAAAAAAAAAATGATATCTCTGATTTCATAACAAGCATCATTTTGTTTGTTAGAATAATATTATTTAACTTTTTTTTTTATCACATGAACATTTTGCTAGACTGAAATGAAAGTGCAGTGTTATTACTTTTCGAATTATTCTGCTATTGCATAAATTCTTCAAAATACAAATTGAGATTACATATTTTGGATATTGATTAATTTGTAAAAATGGAAATTTAATAACGTAAATAATCTAATGGAATAATATTTATAAATGTGTACAATAATGCAATGTTTATATGAATTTTATTTTTGTTTTCAATGATAGTTGAAAAAATATTCTTCAACTTTGTATTAACATGTATAAAAACAAAATTATGATTCAAAGGAAAGATGTGTGTGAAAAACTGATTCTAAATACATTGTAAATATTTGTTTGCCGCTGATCTTTAAAAACTCTTTTGTAGTAGCAGTTCCAAGTCCTTATTAAACAATGTTTGCTATATTTTAATCATTTCAGAAATTTAATAACCTACTCAATTGTGCATAAATTTAAAATTTGCTATGTATGACCTTAAATGAAAAGGAGAAAAATTAATCTTATATGTGTTCAATTTAAAAACAGAAAAATAGCTTAATGAAAACTATTACATTGTATTAAATTTTAAAAATTATTACACACGTTATCTAATAAACTCGTCTTCTATTCGGACAGATAAAAGTGCGACGTTCATGACCTATTAAATATCATCTTCTCTAGAAGTCTAGAGATAAAATGGTTTTGAGGGAAAATACTCAATTCTAAACGTTGTTATTGTTTATGTTGTTTAATGGCTTAAAAATTTATTAAGATATTCAACTTAACTTTCTAAAAGGAAACAACTAATTTTAAAAAGAGAAATAATTTTGACTCTTTCCTGAGTTTTGCTAAAGAAAACGCAGTAAAATAGATCCCAATTCAAAACCAATGTTTCATGTATCTGAAAGAAAAGCAACAAAGCATAAATACTGAGATTTCATAAGTATCACACTTTTTATGCTTTGTTAATTCTCTTTCAGTTATTCGTAAGACCGATTTTTGGAATACAATCGTATTAGTTAAAATTTATTTTAAATTGTTTAGTTACTAATGATCAAGTCAAGAAGGTATATTAGTTCGTTAACAAAAATGATTGGAATGATTTTATCTATTTCTTTTAAATAATTCAAACAATGCTGGCCTACTGTCAATCACTTGACCGAGGTTCAAAAATACGAGGTCCATTGTCAATAACTCTCGTGTTGGTTCTAGTTCTACGTTAATAAAACCAATCCATTCCAGCCAGCGTACATTAGCTATTATTGAGTACGGCATCTAATTTCTACATAATTTATCATTGTCGCAGTTTGACATCGTATGTCAATTGCTCCTAAAAAGTCTCCATAATAAAATATTTCCAATGTTTGCGTTTTCCCCATGCATCCAAATTGTGTTTCTCGAGGAATCCATTTCTAATTAATGCTCATCACTCAGCATTGAAAGAGAATTAGGACTTATCGTGATTCATTCGCAACTGTGCCATCCTCACATCCACCTGATTCTGGTAACAACAAGTTCGGAAGATCGGCGATAACTATGTGAACATTCTAACCGTTTCTGTCAAGAAATCTTTATTCTACCTTTTGCCCTCTTTTTCGCAAATAAAATAGCAACATATTTCTTGAATAATGTTTAAAATTTTTTTTCTTACGTACATATTCATTCGGTTGATAACATTAGGAATAATGTATCGATTTCTAAACATAGAAAGTAGCAGAGGATTGAAGAAGTCGACAAGTTTGAGGCCTTGGGTGCCGAGAAATCTTCGTATCGAGTGAGTGTCAGGCAATGTTTCAGTCGATTCGCGTGCTTGAGTCCTGCTTCTAGTAAAGACTCGTCGGGTAGAGCGGCTGATGCACGTTAAGTTTAATGTCACGATACTCCAGCGAAAGGACTGTTGGGAAGTTCTTTCGCTGAAGTATCGCGGATGGGGGGGGGGGGAATATAGCTCCTATTCTTGTGTCGACCTCGCCATCTGACTTAGGTTCAGAATTGCGTGGCTTATTTAATGTGATCAGTGGACCTTTGAGTCCATGAAGGAACTAGAGAACAGATAAATGTTCGATAAATGGACATTCCAATTTGTACCTCATCGATTTCATTGACAGGAGTAGCGCAGAACCACTTTTGGATGCTCTCGCCAGTGATTTCACCATCCATGCCCTTGTAACATCCCTTTATCAATGAATCGTACTGGAAAAAAAAATTATTTATGTATTATAAATGTGTTTTAAGAACAATAAGAATAAAAATAACAAAAATTTCATTTGTTGGTCTTTTTTCTTAAAAAAATGTAGATTGAAAAATCAAAAACTGAATGACCTATTAATATGCAACTTCCTACAACTGACTCAAATGATTCAGTTGCAGAAGGCTGCACATAAATCATTGCCATAATGTAATTCAATAAAAGCTGCATATATTTGTCACTAATCTTGTGACTTATTAATTTTCAATCAGATCAGTATGACATCTAATAAAAAAATGTCCTGAAGTAACTTCTTACGCCAATCAGTGTTAATGATTAGAACTCATGGATGATACTAATGAATAAGCAATAGAGATTCAGTTAACATAATTAATTATTCCACAAAAGAGATTTTTCTATCGCAGAATGCCGTGTTTTACGTTTAATTAATTTCCAAGAGTAGAATCAGGATACTCTTCCTTTCTTGTAAAATTATATTCAAAAGTTTTTGAATTCAGGAATTTAAAAAAAGATAACTCACCTTATATGAACCGAATGAATGTTAGAAACATTAAAATAAATATATTTCCTACTCATTACTTTTATTAATTTTTCATCTCTACCTAAGAACAAATATTTTCCATTTAAAACTGCAAAGAAAAATATAGATATCAATCTGAAAAGTGCAATAAAATCAATTCGTATTAAGTATAGTAACACAAAATAATTTGTTACAATAACTTGCTAAAATCATTCTATAACATAAAATTTTTAAATAATTTTTAGATTGTAATATTTTTTAACAATCTACATCAATTTCAACTAACCATCCGTTTTGAGTTACATTACGCTTTATTGTGAAAGAAGCAAATATTCTATATGTGTATTATAAACGTTTTAGATTGATAAAATTCCTTATATAAACCGATTTTGAATGTAAGTAATATCAAAGTTGTTAAATAATTTCTTGGAAATTTATTTGTAATTAGGAAATATTATCTAGTTGAGGTATAAAAATGATTAAAATTGTATTGAAGAAAATGAAAGAATTTTTTTTCCATAAAATTGATTTATTGAACCGTATTTGATAAGGTCCAGCTGGTCCGAGTTCTTGACTGAAAAATTATATATAATAGTTATTTAAAGTTATACAATGCAAATGTGTTATTCTTAAAATTTTATAAGTAATTATCAGAAACAATTATAACTGACTAAGTAAAATTTTGTAATCTTACCTTTAGAAGATTGTCTTTAATGAAATAAAGCCACTTTTTTTTTTAAAAAAAAAAGGGAATTTCCTTTGTTATGATAGTTATTAATTTCTCTATGAGAATTTTTCTTTCAAAATGCAAAACGTGTTTTCACTAAAAATTTCATTTCAAAATAAATAAAAAATATACACTAGTATGTTTCAAAAATTCTGATGAAAGGGAGGGGGGGGGAATTGTAGAGTGAAATATCATCAGTTTAATAATATTCATGCTTAACGAATATATATTTCCTTATAATTTATAAATAAAAATATTTTTTTTATTTTTTAGTTTAACTGTAAAACATTTTTAACAATAGCACAGCTGTTATTTTTCATGGCTTACTTATAGGTAGTCCTCCTTTAACACGGAATCTTACGGCACGGTTTCGCTTTAATATGATTTGATAAATTGTGGGGATCCTCATGTAACACTGCAATTTGAGTAATACTGTTTCTCTCTAACACAATAAGGAAATCGCGAGTACATTTATTCAAAATTATACCTCTACAGCTCTAGATAACATGATTTTTGTGTGTTCATTACATTCAAAAACTAAATTACCTTAAAATATTGACGGTTAGGAATAATAAACTATAGTAGCTGTTGTAGGATACATCCTGCGACGTTTGTTTTGATGTGTTTGACAGGACTCACTCTTACCAAAACATATCTAAAAAAGCATTTAAAATTTTTTTTTTACCCCATCGTCAGAAAATGAAATCGAAAATACAATCGAAGTTAGTAAAATACAAGCCGTAAATTAATCTTTAATCTTGAATTACATTTGTTTTGGTCACACATCTGTAAAAGGTTGTGATTGTGGCCTTACATAAAAATGTTCAAACAAATTATAGTTTATTAATTTATAACTCTATTTCGATGTCATAGTGGTTTTTATAATCTGTATGACCTGGAGACAAAAGTGTCTCAAGCGCCTGGTGGTAATTCTGCGTCGAGTCCCGATATGTTAAAGAATGACTTTTTCGTCTTTAAGACTAATTTTTGAAGAATTAAACTTCAGTCCAGGACCCCTGTCTGATAAAGATAAAGAAAAAGTTTAAAAGAAAATTTATTGCTTTCGAAATAAAGATACAAATCTCGAATCGTCTTTTAAAAGAAGAAAACACTTCTCACATTGGAAAAAGACTTATTTTAAATGAAGCAACAACCCGAATTTTACGAAAAATGGAAAAGTACATAAAAGTGAAGAAGTGAAGGGTAGTTGCTACAGGGTCATTGATATCCGCAAAATATATATTTCGTCTTCTGGCTCCAATGATTGAGAAAAAAAGGGGAAAGGTCCTCAGCATTTGGGGATTGATGACAGCCGTCAAAAAAATTTTCATTGGATGAACAAAAAATACTTAAAATTTAAAAACACCTAAAAGAACGTAGAAATTCCTCTGTCAATCGAGATTTTCTGGCAAGTAAAGGTTGGTTCAAAAAATTCAAAACGCGTTTTGCAATTCATAGCATAAGAATTCAAGGTTAATCTCCACCGACTGATTATGAACTTGACAGGATGTATCCAGAAAAAAATTCAAAACATTATATAACAGCAAGGATACACAGCAGATCAAGTTTTCAGTACCGACGAAATTGGGCTTTGATGGAAAAAATTTCCAGTAGAATCTTTACATCGAAAAAAGAAAAAAAATCTGTACCCAGTTTTAAGGTGTTTAAGATTATACTAGTATAATGCTACTTTTGAGCAGTAATGCGACGGGGAACTTTATGATAAAGCCCTTGCTTCGTTTACAGATCTTTAATTCTCCGTGCACTTTAAGGCGTAAATAAAAAAACCTTACGATATATTAAAAATTTGAGCAAGATCTTGTGTAACTTAATATTTATTTAAAGATTGGTTTTCACATTGTTTTAGGTCAAGCTTTGTAAATTACTTAAAGCAGAAAAATTTAAGACGCTATTACAATCAGATAATGCTCCCTATCGCCCTCAAGATTTGAGTCATCCCAATGTTAAGATAGTGTGTTCTTACACCTAATACTATTTCGTTGTTCCAAACTTCGGTTCATAGTATTATTTATGTCTTTAAAACTTATTACATAAGAAAATCATAACAGTGGATTTTAGACGTAACCAATTCGAAATCAATTAATGTAACGGAGGCTAGGAAGTAATTTTCAATTAGTTAAACATTGCATAAACATCATATCTTTTTCGCTGAAAGAACTAAAAATATCAACACTAAATGCATTTTGGAAAAAGGTATGGACATTTTCAGTTGAAATGGAAAACGTTCTTGAATCGTCAGAAAATGAAATTGGTGTCTTAGAATTTGCGAAATCGATCAAAGGCGAATGATTCGTCGATATGACTATTGAGGACAATCAAGATTTATTGTTGGAATAAGTAGTTCACGAAACAGATTTGATGGAAATGGTACCCGAAGTTATATATCAAATTGTTTCTGAGGACAGTAGCACTGATGAAGATTGCTAAGTTAATAATTTAATACTAAAATTTACAAGAACTAAGCTTTGCTTAAAATCTTGAATTATTTTTCTTGAATGCAGACCCCTCTACTGAAAGAAACCGAAAATTCCAAGGGAAACTGCAAAATTTATCCATCTTCATAAAATTACCATAAAATCTGCAATAGCTTTATTTAAACCAGCAAATCAAAATTAGTGATTTTTTTAAGCAGGATAAACGGTGCAAAAAATAAAAATGAAGAAAAAGGTTCTGAAAGTGAAGATGGCCTCGTTCAACCGAAAAAGCGATCTCGTTAGATTGTACTTAGCAGTTCAGAGGAAGAAATTTCTGTTATTAAGGTCACATTTAATGAAAATAATAGTTTTTGTTTCTTGATGTTTAATGTTAACGTACCTTTATATTTTTAATAAAAATTAAATTGCTTATGTGGAATTACAAAAAAAAAAAAATTGTTTTAAATCAGCTTTGGGGACGTACCCCCTCCCTTTTTTTCTGTCCTAAATCTAGGGTCTTATTTAATACATTTTCACACAACACGGCGGCTTCTAAGAACACATTTACTTTATAGGACAGTTACTTGTACTTTGCAACATTTAATTTCTGTAAAATTGTAATAGATGGCAGCACGATAGTTTGAAGCTTTCTATATCAACTCTACACCCAACCCTACTATCAACTTGCCTACTTCGAAACACACATCTATTTTTACTATCATATATATATGTATTTGTTAAACGTTCATTTTGTTCTCTAAGAATAAGTATAGAATTATTGTTATTTCTGTTTCAGACTGCTCGAAAAACAACTTTTTCGCATTTCATTTTTCATTGGAAACTTGTTTTTGCTAAGTACAATAAAATAAAAATCTAGCACTGTTTTTTTCCCTCTCAGTTCATCGAATATCTTTCAACTTTTGCATTTTTCGTGCATATTAAAATCAACAGGACATTTGGATTACTCATTCAAAATGTACATCTTGCTTTATTTTACGGATTAGCTTAGAATACACAGTATCAGAAAATTAGTCACGATGAAGTTATTTTGTTTCTATAATATTTGCTTATTTTTTTCCTACAATTTTTCTGGATAAGTATTTTCTTACCGAGGTAAGAAAAAACGGTACACGCATTTAAAGATGTTTTGAAAACGGAAATGTTTATAAAAATTTCGTTACTTAAAACGTGTTAAACTTTAAGCGAAATAATAAATGCGTAATTCGTATGCTTTTAATCTTAATAATAAGTAGTTAATTCTTATTTTACTTTCACTAAAAAAAACAATATTTATGAATGGCTTCGAGTTAAGGAAAAAAATTATTTTTATTTTATTAAAACTAAAAAGTATATGGAGTCTAAATATCAATTGGAAATATGAAGTCTAAATATCAATTTCTAAGAAATATTTTTATTAACATTTATATGACTTGAAATAAAAAAAAAAATGCAAGTTGTGTTTGGACATCAATGAAACTCATTTACAGTCAAAAAATATTGTTTGTATGCACTATTGCATTTCTTTCTTACAAGATTTTATCAACGATACAACACAGCTGAATAGTACTTACGTCTTCGAATTTCATTGTGTTGAGACATTTCACTGCGAAATTTGCCGTTTCCGCATTTTCTTCTTCTGTAAATGAATATTAATCATTCGAATGTTTACTTAAATATGTTTCATAGATGGGTATTAACAAGTTGAAAATGTTAAGCTAGAAATGTCAGTCAAATTTATAATAGTTCAGCCAAGTAGCATTTTTTTAATATTGCTCAGAAACAAGTACGATTGCAACAACACATTTGTTAATACAAACGCGCAAACATGCTAATAATTCTTTTTAATCATTGAGATTTCATTAATATATCTGAATTATATTTAAATACTTTTATTAATATATTAAAAAAATCCGAATTTCTTAATGATTCATCAACAGTATGTAAAACATTATATAATATTAACCTTACAATGATTAAAAATAAATCTCGCTTAAAATAACAGAGTTCTTTTCTTTTTTTAATCAGATTTAATATTTTTTCACTTTCCAAATTTGTATTTTATACATGAAAACATAAATAGTAGAAAAAATACACAAGGAAAGATTTATTCGCTGTAATTTTAAAGCCGATAAAAATGTCGAGGAAACTCAAATATTAAATCGAAGTAATATTCCTAGTATTTCTCAAATCTGTATAAATTCATGAGTTCAATGCAAGAATCCTAGTAGCTAAATTTGCGGTAAAAGGGGCTACCAAAAGTAAGGATGTTATTTGCTACTGAGGACGAGAAATCTTGCTAGTTATTCTAAATCAGTGTTTAAACACTGGAATTTATATTTCCAATGATGAGCATTTAATATAGCTTTCATTACAAGTAGCAACACTCGGCCATCAGTAATGTTATATCAGTATTATATCTGATTTTCATTCTTTTTAAGGATGTCCTTTCAGATTTTTTCATTTTGTAATGAGAAAACCATCTGACTCACATTACATTTTAAACAGGGCATGGCCTCTGAATTAGTATCATTCTATAAAAGTTACAGCAATATATAGTGCAAAGCTCTTCAGCTTTATACGCTATACATAATTATTAATAAACAATATTTCCGAATCCTATTTCAACAATATTTTATTCCTATTACCTCTTTTTAATTTCGCTCCCATTTCAAAGGGGATTTTTTTTTAAATTACCGCAAGCGAATTTTAATAGGGAGTGTAGAGTGACGCTCTAAAAACTAGATTCAGAGAAGAACTGCAACACATTACTCCTTGCACGAATCCGTTTTATTACAGAAGAGAAAGTTACAAATTTTCTTTTAAACCTGATATTAAAAAAAACTTTTTTGTATTTAAGCGAAAAATAGTGCCTTTAATAAGCGTTGCAAATTTTAAACGAATTATTATAAACTGATATATGTATCTTATACAAAAAGGGAGCTAGTTTTATATACATTTTTTTTTTCACTTCGGGACACACAGAGACCAAAAAGAATTTTGAATCACGTTGATAATTATAAGCTTTCAGAGACAATACTTACCGCACAATATCTTTTTCACTTCTTCGTTGCTCGGTCTTTCGAGTTCGTCATCACCTGCCGAAACCAATCCAGACACAAACAGACACTGCAAAGCAACAAATACTGCAAAATTCATCTTGATCCTCCTCGTAAGGCTTGGCTCGTAGAAATCAGTGATAACTATGAAGACTAATACTGTAATTTATATTATCTACCTCCGTTGAATACGTAACATTTTATGTTATACCTGTGTATTACATTGTATTTCAAAAGCGGAATTATTCTTTTCAAAAAGTTTGAACAGAGAGTTGATTTAACGCCTCCTACTTGCACGAATTTTCCTCTCTTCGCCATAAATAAAAATTCAAATTCAAACTTTTCCTTAGTCGAATGATTATTTCCAAAAATACTTCGAAAAAGCTCCCCATCGGTCTGCAGCGATTGTGTGAAATATTGAATTGCAAAAGAAGCGTGGACAACATTGTTGTTCTAGAGTAAACACTGTAGTTAAAGTAAAGAACATAACAAGGTAATTGGATTTTGAGATCTTTATTTGTTCACGCAAGGACTGAATGCCTTTCGTGTGTCTGGAATCTATGGCGAATGAAGAATAATTTCTTTGAAAGAGAACTTTTGTTACCTTTCACGTGGTGTTTGATAAAAATAGTGATTTTTGATGAACTGAGTTATGGAAATTATGCCAAATACTGCATGTACATAATTTACAAATATTCAATTGAATACATGCACTCTAATGAACTTTTGTTTTCAGAATGCCAAACCAACAAAAAGATCTGACGATTCCTGAAATTATTTGGCGTCCTCGTGATTTTCTTGGATTTTTTTCAAGAAGGCGTTGTCAATTAGAATATAAATTACTAGTCAATTCTTATAATTTAATTTCAATTAAAATTTTATGAGCAATTTGTTTTCCTTCTCATAGATTACTTCTCAGTTTTGGAAAATAATGTGCTTCTGGAAAAAAAAATAATCTTTATTTTTCTGGATTCAAATGCAATTATGTCGAGATTTTTTAGGACTTGGAAGTGGCCACGGTAGACTTGTGTTTATGGTTATGGAGCTACGGCAGGCGTTTCGTCCAGTCGTCGGTTCGAGCCCTGACGCCACTAAAGACCCGCCGTGTAGTGGGGCTGATGCACGTTAAATCTGGTCGAGATCCAAAGTTCTCCTGTGGACGTGTGGGAAAGTTTGGCGAGGGAAGTACCACAGCTCAGGTGTCATGCTCGTCATTTGACCGAGGCTCAAAATTACGAGGTCCGTTGACAATATCCTTCGTGTTGCTTCTTAGTGTGACGTTAATAAACATTTCCATCATAATTGCATATTATTACAGTACAAAAGAGTTGATAAGAAAGAAATGTAATTTGACTTATGATATTACAACGATTTAACTAGTGTTGTTATAATTAATTAATTATAAAATTGGTAGCAAATTTATTCAGAAATATGTCCTTATTTATTGATCTGATAATTATTTATCACTAAAAAACGAATACTCAGAGATATATATTAGTAGGAAAAAAACTTGATAATTTTAATTTATTATTTAGTGACGATTTATACAGTTGCTTTTACCAAAATAATTATAGAATTTTAAATAATTGTTCAATCCTGTTTCGCTGGTTCTGGTAATTTTTTACGCATAATTTCAAACAGCTTGCGTTTTCGCATTAATCAATTGGTGTGAGAATTCAGCCTCATTTTTATAATGTGAGAATTTTTAAAGCTATCATCGGAGCCAACCATACGGTCATGTGTTGCTCAGAGATACTTAATCAAGGTACAATTGAGATTATTATCAAAAATATTACGGTGCATCATTCACATTTTTTAAAAACAAAATATTCGTATTTTTGAAATTAATAAATGAAAATTTTCAAATGACCTAAATAATTAATCACTAATTAAAAAGACCTTTTAAAAAGTTGTATATTATATGAGTTGTAATTCGCAGATTTGAATATTTACATCTCAAGATCATTTGATCAAACGTTTTTATAAAAATGCTAAAAATGTCTATCCTATCTATTAAAGCACTTCTTCTCTGACTGAGTGTTCAGATTTGAACCACTGAGATGTTTCAAAAGAAAGTAGTCACTAAGCATTTTGTTTATTTAAAGTATGTTTTGTTTGTTTCTCCAGTTTTACAAAATAATTTTACTGTTATTAAGAAAACCAACTAATTTTACTATTATTAACTAATAACTATATTGCAGTGCCTTCCTCTAAAAGTTGAATTAACTCCCCAATTCTCTTTCGCAATGAGTTTCAGATTCAGAACGAAATTTCAGATCTTGAAATTCATTTTAAAACATCCCATTTCCATGCTGATTTCCGTGTAATTATAAATTTGCATCACAAAGTCTATAAAATAAATACATTAAATAGGAATAAATGACACATTTTAAATTTGTATCTCTTTTCAAACGATAATTTTCTACTCGTTCTGTTAAAACTAACGAGTTTGAACAGAATTGTTGGTCCAAAATGTCTTTAAAATACTTAAGGTTTGGATATGCCTTTTTTAAATAATTTTTCCGAAGAAGCCATGGACCGTAATTTATATTTTCTTTATCCAGCTTTAAATCGAAAAAGAACAATACTCAAATGAATTGACATAAAAGGCTTAAAAATAGTAATAGTAGAATAAAATTATTACTAGGTAAATGGTGAATAATTAAATTCCTTAAAAATGTACTACACAAAAAATAAGCTAAAAGAAATAAAAATAATAATAATAAATACCGAACGAAAAAAATGAAGCAAAACGTAAGGAGTATGAAGTAAGTAAAAACGATTAAAAGTAAAATAAATTTTTGAATGAATTTAAAAATAAATTAAAATGTACTAAAAAGTTAACAAGCAAAAAATAATTGTAATAAAAATTGTGAAGAAGACATTAAGTTGAATTGAATGATATGAAAAATGATAATACGTAATAGCTCTGGACTTGAAATGCACGGCTTAGAATATGACAGGTTTGGCTTCTACACAAACTCAATGTATCACGCAAAGATTTTACAGAATAATGAAAAATAATAATAATAAAAGAAATGAAAGGAATTCATTGTAAGATCAATTCATGATAATATCAAAGCTCTTTGAAACATTTTCTCCATATATTCATTGAGAAAGAAATTAAATTGAAAAGAGAGAGAGAGAGAGAGAGAGAGAGAAATAGCCTGATAATATACAAAACAAGCAAAAAAAAAAAAAAAAATAATGCCTTTATTAGTACCGATTTAAAAATCTGCTATTTAGCCGAGCTTTGAATACCTATTAAAACGTAAGATGAGATAGTTGATATATCAACTAATAGTTTAAAAAAATATTTGAAACTAAAGCTTTGCTTGATTTTATATCAGTTTAAGTAAACTTTAAATAAAATTTATTTTAAAAATCTTGTATTCGTGAGGTAGCACATTTTATTATTGATTTTAATAAGTGGTTCAATGACGACAGCAGCAATGTCAACAGAAGTTAAAAAACCCTAATTATCGAACCAACAGGAAATTACTTTTCAGCTGAGTTGTCTATGACAGGCCTGGAAATTCCGCGGCCCGCGGAGTTGTGCCATCTGAATAAAGATTTAAACTTTTATTGTACATAAAATTACCAAAGAACATTCCACCATGAGTCATTCGTATCATACGCTACTACCATGAGAATCACTACCTGACTCAACTCTTATCGCAATATTTTTTTCTCTAATCCTGTTCAGAAACAAATACAAAGCTCGTTTTAAAATCGCACGGGCATCTGGTGCGATTGGGCGATACATAACTAACCAGCAAATTTACTGAAGAGATCGTATGAGCATTACTAGACGTAGGGAGGGAATGTGACACGTGGAACATGCGAAATAGCTTGAGCCAGTCTGTCTTCAGAAAGCCTTATATATTTGAAGCAGAAACATATTGTTCGAGACAGATTGACTGCTCGGTGTCTTTTAATCGCTAATAATTTAGCGCCAGCGTTATGTTGTAAGTGCAGGAAAGTTTTTAAAATTCTATTTCGTGTAAATATGTTAAATTTAATAAAATGTAACTCTCTTTAATTTATAGCAGAATGTTCTTGATTTCTCTAATGAGATTCGGAAGAATTATTCGCTTCCCAAGACTCGAAAGGTGAAAGTTGTAGTAGTTTTTAACGTGAGAATTTGAATCGGCATCGAATTCACCACTTGCGTACGCAGACACGCACACACAATTTAACTTTGATTTAACAGTTTCTCTTAATAATAATTTAATTTCCTGATTTTTTCCATTCTCTAATTCAAAAGTAAAGAGAGTTCATTGCTATTTCCTGATCCAATTCCAAATTATCTTTTTATTTATTAGATCACGCGCTCATAAAATTTGTTTAATCCGCTTTCCCATGGTCATAAATCTGTCAGAAATAATCCCTACTAGACTTTCTGTCTGTAACGGAAGTCCCTAGGAATCTCTACACCTAGAACTTGGGAGATCACTGCAAATAATATATAAAATCTATGACTATAAAATCCCTCTATAAAACTCAGTGTAGGGCGAAAAAGCTCTCTTCTGTTATTGTGGTCTGGAAATTTTGTGTCGGCCACTGAGGCCGACATAGCCGTCATTCATCATGTGATTACCACTTTCTCCCAGAATGTCAATAAACAGTCTTTTTTCTATAAATTGATCTTCTTTAGTATTATTACGACCATGGAACTCAGGTGTTACATTGATTATTAAATGTAAAAGGTAGCATATATATATATATATATATGAATAAGCTTTTATTTATTCTGCCGAAATAAGCTTTCATTTATTCTGTCCAACTTCAGTCGAGCTTCGACTATTGAGGCCGAAGCAAAAACACCGTAAAAATCTCAGATGATCGTCAGAGAGGAGTGTATGAGCAAGAGTAAGTAAGAGAGAGCGTTTTCCCTGTGTTTCTCGTTATATAGTAGGGAAATTTCACAATATACATAATTAAACATGTAGGGTAAATGGAGGGATTTTGAGGGAATCTAATTGCAGACCTGGAAGTCTGGTAGGGAGGATCCCTACCAGATATAATGCGACCCGCAGGAATAAAATGTGATTCCAAAGCGGACCGCAAAGTCTTTTGAGTTGGACAGGCCTGGTCTATGGCATCAACAACGAACAAATTTTCTGCCGACGGAGAATTCGAATTGTTCTTGTCTCTCAAGGTCAACCAATAATTCACCGGGGTGTGGAAAAATGATCCTCCAAAATGACTAAGAAACATCGGTCTGTATGTATCTAGCTATGTTCTGAAATTGTAAGATTTTACCAAAAAATAAAAATTTCACTGCTGATCAAGTAAATATTATGAGATATTCCTCATATTTACAAAACCAGTATTGAAGTAACGGGTTTAAACCTAAAAATATCCACATTAGATTTATTCACATAAGAATTGCTTTAGTACATTCTTTAGAAAACATCAAATATGCCTATAATATTTAAGCTATTTCTGATACTTGAACACATTATGTGTATAAAAAAAGTGCATTTAAAGTTTAAACTATTATTCTTTTACAATAAATTATCTGTGTAGAAAGCTGAAATTCTGTTGATTTGTAAGTTATGACTTCTTACACGCCCCCCCCCCCTTTTTTTTGATCAATTTTTTCCATGGGAGTTTTTACTCTGGGCGATAAATGACATCTAGTTTCATCTATCAGATCTTCATCAAGTAGAGCAAATATTTTAATTGTATCAGTTCCAACTTTCTCATGAGCTGCGTTCAAAACTTGTAGAAAACCTTTGAAAACCTCTATTAAATAGTATAATGGCGAAGTAGACATCTAATCTTAAAGTTTGTAACTCAATGAAAACTTTTTTCGGGATAAATTTGAACAGAATGCCAATAAAATTTTCATTTTTATTCTGTGTTTTTCTATACAAGCCTTTATTCAGTAAATGCTTATCACTCAGTTTCATATAATTAAGCTTAATGATATTCATTCAGTCTCATTGGAGTAGCCCTTTACCAATATTCTTGTAGGTCTTTCCATTCAATGAAGCTCGTAGAAATTCCAAATGTATTTCCCAAAAACTGCTGCTTAAAGAAATGTTTGATAGGTTTTGGATATGTTAAATATTTGCTACCAGTAATTTGCAGGCGTACATCTGGTTTTCCTATTTTTATAAAATTTACTGTAACTTGGCCTCCAGGTAATATAGAAACATCATAAATCCTGTTTTGCTAAGCCAAAAGATTGCTGTCATGAATAAAACGAAAAATTGATGCGATTTGACCGAAATTGGTCAATTAAATGTGTTTGAATACATTTCAAATGCCTCAATAATGGAGCCGACGGGTGATTCCTTTTAAATTCGATTTGACAATCGAATTAAAAAGTCGAAATCGGTCAAATGTCCTGCGGACCGAGGGCTCGCGTTTCTTAAAGTCACCCCACCTCAAGGTGAAAAACAATCCTTATAAAGTGGAGAAAACTTTCGCAGCCGAAAATATAATACAACATTTCATGTATAGCAGAAATATAATTAAATTGTTTTCTTAACTTTAATCGCAATTTTTTTCTCTTTAATCATTTCAAAGCTTAGCCATGAATTCTAATTTTTAAAATTTTGAGTTAGACATTTCTGAATAAAATTGTTATCCACGTCCTTTATTCAATGACACATTTAAATCTAATGATTTATATGTATCATTTCAAAGACATAATTGTGGACCCAGCTATATTAAATTAATCAATTGAAAGTTTTCTTTAAGATAAACATTTGGAAAATGGATCCTTAAAATCTTTAGAGCTGTTAATACTTTTGAAAGGAAAAACATATTTTAAAGAGATTTAATTATGCAAATATTCCAGAATACTTTAATTTGAATGCTAATGTCAAGAAAAAAATTGATTCTTAAACAATGTTCGATTCGAATATTTAATTACTAGCGAAATAAGAATTTTTCGAGTAATTTAGAAGCAGAGATTAATTGAAATTTTTTTTTCTAGAGAACTTGAATTTAATTCATTATTTTTTCAAAAAATAACTACAGGAATTCGGTTTGGAATTAGAATTTCTAAATCTTCTTTATTCAACCATTTTGTTATATGTAGATATGCGATTTTCAAATGAAAAAATCAGCCAACTCTTAAAAACGCTGCTCTAAGTATTGTAGTATCAAGCATTCATCCAAAAATATTTCTAAAAATAAACGCCTAATCTATTAATACATAGTAATCGATTAATACACTGTACTTCCCAAAGGTGTTTTTTTATGTTTGGACATGAAATTAGGAAGAATAGTGTTTTGAAGAATAAATAATTAACATCAAGCATAATTTGCAAACAAAAGAGCTCCCAGAGCTTTTGGTTTTCCAGCTTGTGATAACCATCCATCTTATGGCCCATCATCTTAACGGACATACTTAGGACTCAGGTCATCAAGTGTAAAAAACACTAATCAAAAAGTGGAATACATTGTATCTAAATTAGTCTAACTTGTCTAACGGTTTCATGAGGTTTTATTGAAGTTACTTATTTGTATAAATCGTATTTTATTATTCTTTTAATGGTCAAAAAATAGGTTGATACCTAATTTTTGAAGACCGTTGTATGCTATGTTAGTATTGAGTCTAATGAATGGAAATTGTATTTGAACCGAAGTATCATTCTCAAATAATATTTTTACTATTGATTATCGGATATTTTATTAAATATCCTTATTACTAAGTTATATACTTATATGCCAAGCTTCTCGAAAATAATTGCACCACTAAACTGAGTTACATGAGAAATTCGTTTAAGAAGCTCTGATATCTATAGCTATAAAAAGCTTTTATTATACAGAGTTATTCAAAATGATTCATCCGATTTGAAAATTCCATATTTTCAAAAATAAACGATACTAAACAATGAGTAATATATATACAAAGGAAAACTGTGAAAGTTTTATATTAGGAGCAAAATAGACAGCCCTCTTGTGTTATTCGTGAAGATATTTCATGCAAGCTGTTTAAGACGCTTTCACGGAGCTACCTCGCAGTTGGATTAGTCGCAATGGACCGATGGACTTGATGATACACAGCTGACCATCTAAGTCACCTGATATGACTCCATGCCATTTCTTCCTTTGGGGGTTTGTAAGAGATAATTTTGTACACAACCATTACCCACAAATTAATTTGAACTTAAACAATGGTATTCTGCTGTTGTACAATCAATTGTCACTGACATTTTACAACGTGTTTAATAGAAATTTACATTTAAAATTGGCATTACACGTGTAACTAAGGGAAGTTACATCAAACACTTGTAAAATAAACTTCCACAGTTTTCCTCTTTCTTCATGTATTACTTATTCTGTGTCGTTTACTTATGAAAATATCGAATTTTGAAATAGGATGAATATCTTTGAATAACCCTCCATTTTAAGTTGAATTTCCCGATTTGTTTACGAAAGGAATTCAAAAAATACCTGTTAATAGAGACAAGTGGGTTTCCAAGGCAAGATTGTGTTACAATTGTGTGCTGCCATCTGTTATACAGCCCGAAACAAATTTGACTCTGATTCATAAGTTAAGGTTGATTAAAACGCATCGAGTTGTTACCGTCAATGAGAACAATATTCTCGTTTATACACTAGAAATCAAGGAACAATGGATTATTTACGATGAATTTGTTCCAAAGAAGATGAAAGAATGATAGCGATTATAAATGGGATGAGAAAGGCACCATGTTCCGTGGACATTTTATAAGAAAGTAAAACCATTAATACAGCGGGTTTCCTAATATGGTTACTTTTTGAACCATTATCATGTACGGTACGCTGAGCACGAAAGTATAAAAAAGTCAACAGTAATACAATAATTTTATAAGTACAGATAATCTGAATAACTCATAATTATATCTAACATTTGTACGAGTTCCAATTTAACATTAATTAATTGCTACTGTCCATCTCAAATTAACATCCCACTATATGACAGTCTCGAACATTGAACTTCAAGAACAGTCTCATAATTTCTTTTCGCGACATTTACCTTCAAGTTCCAAGATGACACTGGATTGCGCAAGAATCCTTATATTCTGTGACAGATTTATCGACCTCGAACATTCGAAAATCGCTCGAACTGGATCATTCCACAGTTTCCTCAATCATATTTTCGCACGTCCATAGATGACATTTATTATCCCTCACAAATAATTCTTAAGTCGCAGAAAGGGAAGGAGGCAAATTAAAGTGATAACTCTTAATTCTTTTTTTAAAGAAACTTTCGGATTAGAGAATAAAAAAAAGAAAAATAGGAAGATCAGATTCGTTTTTGAGAATCGTTTTAAAAGAACTCATTTGTTTCCTGAGTGCTTAAGATTTCAACCTCGTTATTAAAATCCCATTAATCAAAAATATCTCAAGAAGAATTTTACTTTCATCTTCATATTAAATAATATATATATCGAATATTTTATTGTGAAATAAATTAATCAATAATCGATAGAAATGGTACCCTCTACAACCAAAGGTTTTTCGAATAGTACACATTAAAAAATCTGATTCTTAAGGTATTTCAATCATAAAGTATTACTACTTCTTAAAAGAAATTTGAGTTCAAGGAAATAATTCATTAAGAAAATGTAATAAGCTTTCATAAAGGGTCTAAAATAATTTGCTTAAATACTTTAAAACAAATAAGTAAAATCAGTGCACACTACTAAAAATGGAATTTATATATAGTAACGAAAGTTATGTATTTAACTCCGAACAGTAGATGACAATCAAGTATTTTAAAAGTGTAAAGGATTCTAATACACCTTTCGGTTTATATAACTTTTGAGGCTACTTGATTCCGTTTCTTGAATTTACAGCCTCATCTAGTGAAAGAACCTTGGCTTACGTAAATTACTAGTAGCATTACTATATAAGAAGTATATTGAATGATATATAGAGTTTGGCTGTATTAGAGACGATAGATAATAGAAAATAGAGGGGAGTTGCGAGATTGATGAGCACCCTATACAGGTTCGAGCGAGGGTGACTCGATATTCTGAGAGTGACTTCCAGACTCGAACACTAGAAGCATATTAGAATGAAACCTAATTTAATCATGCAATTATTAAGATTAATCGAATTCTTAATTATAATCTTCGGTGAATCATCGAACGTGATTTGGTAAACCCTCCGCATTACTAGATTATTCTGATATTATTAAGCCAATAAATTTCTTAAATATTTGAGGAGCTGATTTTTATTCATTGATGTCTTTCAGTATAAACAATAGCTCTAGTTCGTTATTTAAGAAAACAATGTGGAATACTCTTTTTAGTTTTCTGTTTATTGAACTGTTTCTATTTGAGTTTTGAACTGTTTGTTAAAGTTTATTGATTGATTTTTGTGGGATATAGAGCAACAAAGGGTAATATCCAATGGTTTGTTTACTGTTCATTTTTTTATCCCCTCGTTCAAGGTTCGTTAAGCCACAACGAATAAACCATGTAATTTTTAGAAAACGATGAGGTGACGAGGCAGATTCCTGACTTCACTCTTGACATCCTCGCCCCTCTAAACAACGCGTATTTATTGGAGTCAGAATAAAAATGCGTTCCTATGAAGATAACCAAGAATTTTTAAGAACAGTTGATGTACATCTGCCGTTTTCAGGATATACAAGGGATATACAATTTATTTCATATTCATGAAATAAATATAGAAACTAAAGGAAGAAAAATTCTATTATGATGAAATGCTTAACTACTTCATTTCCTGCATTTTAACTTTCATTTTATAACAACCTATTTGGACATTTCTTTTAAATTAATCTACCAACCAACGCCTTACGTTTCAACTGCAACTGTCACCTTGACCTCAACAGGTATAAAATCTGATGCAATATTTTCCGGGCTCTCTTCTTACTCTCGCTTTGTGCTTGTCATGTGAAACGTTGCCCCTCAACGCTTTAATGCTATTCAATACTATGAAGTTCAATAAAACTTAAATGCAGAAGATTATTTCCACAATGGACTGTTTCTACTTTTTTAAAAAAATTGGACTTATATATATAAAGTACATTTTAGAAACACAAATTTTTAAAATTATTTAAAACAATAATAAATAGTTAAAGAAATAATCAAAATTTAAATTAAAAAAATACTATGAAAATCAAACGAAAATTTATTTAAATAATTAAACATTATAAAATTTAAAAACTTAAATAATATCAACAAACTATATAAGAACCAAACCAATTTAAAACAAAGGAAAGTAATAGAAGAGAATTGTTTTTTTTTTTAAAAAATGGAGATAATATAATTTATGTTGCTCCACAATTTAAAATGGAATAATATATGTTTATATACACTCATTGCCATAAAAATTTGAGCACCACTAAAGAGTTGATAGAATAAAATGAAATTTTTCATACGTAAATACAACGTTGATGTATGTAAGTGATTACAAAATCAATGCAAAATCATCATATATCTTCGGAAAAATTACAAATAAATGGAGGTTTAGTAACCTGTTGAACCACCTTCAGCATGAATGTATAATGTAATATGGTCGGGCATTAATGCATACAAGTGTTATAATACTACACTAATAACTAATCATCATCACCTCAGATTTCAGTTCACGGTTGTCCTTAGACAAAAAAAAACACATCGGGTTGTATAACAACAACAATATTTATTCTTCTTACTACCGCTCGTTTACAACAGCTCCTCTCGGAGATTCGGTCAGATCCCGTCTGAGGGGATCGTGTGACATCACACTCTCTCCCTTTACAAATGAACGCCCTCTATAGGTGGGCTTTAAGTAGAGAAGTTAACAGTTCGGCCAACCTGATACATACAATTGTCCCAATTGTGCAGCTCCAATTAACACAAAATCATTAATAACTGATACACTTTAAAATCATTAATTATCATACACAAAATATCAATGTTTAAATTCCTCAAACACTTAAAATAGCAAATATCAAATTATACACAAACATCAATACTTAAA